>CAHIKZ030004867.1:0-75000 GCA_903632075.3 Acanthosepion pharaonis | reverse complement strand
TGGTTTCTGTTCTCGTATATCCCGCTCGTGGAACTCTCTTCCGTTTCCTTGCTTCCCTGATTACTATACTCTTCAAAAATTTTAAATGCAGCGTCAATCGCCATTTTTTATCTTCTTGAACCCTGTTCAGCTTTTATCCTTTCCTCAATCCCCCACCCCTGAGATCCAGTCTTTTCTCTCACCTTCACTCTCTGTAACCACTTGCGTACCAGTGGCACACACTTAGCTTGAGGTGAAACGATTAAAAAAATACACACAATGGACAGTGCGGCTTCTCAGTTAGTTGTTTACTAGGGCAAGAAATGGCTTTTAATTTTAACGCCTCCGAAATTTTAACATTCTCGGTTGACAAGAAGTGGAACGATTATATTGAATCCATTGCTAGGTCTGCTGATAAGAAAGTTGGTTCACTGTGTCGTCCTAGATAATATTTCCCCCTGAATCTATGTTACATATTTATAAGACTACCATTCATCCATGCTTTTAATATTGCTGCTACATATGGTACGGTGCTGCTGCTGTTTTCATTCTTGATAAAATCCAAAAAATCAGTAATAATATTAGATCTGACCTGTCATTTCTGCTTTCACTATGCTTTTTTTATATAAATACCTTCATGGTAATTGTTCGGATGAACCCTTCGCTAACGTATCTAGGCCTTATTAATTTAAGTTCAGAGCTAGATTGGCAGCAAGGTCTCATCAATTCACAGTTAAATTGGCTAGATGTACGTTATTTGCTAACAGTCACTTTTCTTGCACTTCTTGCTTGTGGAAAAATCTGGACGAATATTTGAACTGATTCAATCTTTCTTATCAAATCGCGAAATAAAAGTTGTCCTGAACGGCCACACTTCTACTATTAATGCAGGTATCTCCTAGGCTTCCATCTTTGGACCTGCTTTGTTCCTAATTTTCACCAATGACCTTCCTGATGACATCCGATCTCAACTTGATATCTATGCTGATGACATAACCATTTACTTCCATCTCGATACTAAGTCTGATCATTTCGATAAGGTCTAACCAACGCCTTTATGCACTGTGCCATGTGTGACATGGCACAGGGGATCAAAGCGTTGGTTAAATCTAGTGACAGGACCCAAAGTGTGTGAATTCAATACCCGGTTAAGGTAGTGGAGAATTTGCTAAGAGGAATTAACAGGAGATAACTGATAACTGACACCCATTAGACATGACACGTAGAATTAGAATAGTCTACCCCAGCGAGCGAAATAAAGGGTTCACTTCGACATTCCAGCCACCTGAAGAAGGCCAGAGCGTACAACGGCCGAAACGTTGTAATAAATATAGCGACAAAGATGAGGACAATACTCCGAATAATGTAAATAGTGTAACAATATTTTTCGTTCTTCTTCTCTGTGACGTGTCCTTTCAGCATGATAATAGCTCTCCACAACTTCCTGTCCTTTGTAGTCCCTAATAATTTTTATCTTTGGGATATCACTCCAAAACTGCTCCGCCATCGATTCACTCAGGACAGGTAGGTTATGTGATATTTTCCACTGTCCCCTTTTCCTTTAATGTGTCCCCTTTCCCTTCAATGTGTCCCCTTTCCCTTCAATCTGTCCTCTAAGGAAGAAATTACCATGATTTGTTTCCTCATTATGTGCTCTAGAAATTTCAACTGTCTCTTCCTGATGTTACGTATAAGGGTCCTTTTTACTTCCCATGTCTCCAGAACTTCGTCGTTGCTCACATTTTCGGTTCATGGTATTCTCAGCATCCTTCTGTCGCTTCACGTCTCTCCTTCATCGGCGAGGAGATTGTCCTCACTGCTCTAATATGGCATATTAGTTGAGTACTTTTTTTCTTTTTTTCTAGCGAATTCTTTCTGCTTCTTAATACTTTGCTTCGCTTTTGAAAGGCATCTACTGCTATCTCAATGCGCTTAGGTTTTCCGTGTCTCACTTACTGACAATATTCTCTTGTCGTGAGTTTTTATTGTCCGTTAGAAATCTTTTTGCATTTGTATTTTAAAACTAAATCAATGTAAAATTAAAATTTGGCCGAGAGAAACATTTTCCCGAAACATGTATTTCTTCGATACGCAGTGTCCCTTCAGAACACAGGCAATCATGGCTCTCCTCAACTTCCTATCTTCTGTGGCTTTTAGCAGTTTTCTCCCTTTGCTAAGGCCCTCGCACCCGCTCAACCATCTATTCACACAAGTTCATCAGGTATGTGGATCGCAGCCTTCAGCTCAATATGCCCTTTTTCAAACCTTCCTTCCACATTATGTGTCCAAGAAATTTCAACTATAATTTTCTAATTATGAGTTGAAATGTTCTTCTGTTGCCATTTTCTTTAATTCTTCAACGTTGTTTAATCGCTCTGTTCATGGAATTCTCAGTATCCTTCTGTAGAACCACAATTCTGCTGTGTCTGTCTATATTTCTGAGATGAGGTATTGTGTACACTATTTACATTATTCGGACTATTGTCCTCATATTTGTCGCCATATTTAGCACAACGTTTTGGCCCTTCAGTATCTGTCTATATTTCTGAGATGAGGTATTATGTACACTATTTACATTATTCGGACTATTGTCCTCATCTTTGTTGCCATATTTATTACAACGTTTCTGCCCTTCAGTATCTTTCTATATTTCTGAGATGAGGTATTATGTACACTATTTATATTATTCGGACTATTGTCCTCATCTTTGTCGCCATATTTATTACAACGTTTCAACCCTTCAGTATCTGTCTATATTTCTGAGATGAGGTATTATGTACACTATTTACATTATTCGGACTATTGTCCTCATTTTTGTCGCCATATTTATTACAACGTTTCGGCATTTGTACGCCCTGGTTTTCTTCAGGTGGAACATGACTAAAGACTGTGCGTACGCCATCCCATGCAGCTCCTGAAAGAAATATAAAAGGAGAGACAGGCCGCCCCCTTAAGGTAAAGAACACCAAAAAGTTGTAACACGAGGGGAAGTGGAAAAATCACGCGTGGCTGACCACATATGAAGAGAAAGGAGATCACCGCCCTCTGTGGGATCAGATTGAAATCATAGACAAAGAATATCATTGGAAAATTCGTAAACATAAGGAATCAGCACACATGCTAGGCCACAAAAATCTTCTGAGCCGACCTAGCATAGAAATGAATACAATATGGGAACCAGTTATAAGGAGTGCTAGAGAAATGCAATAATAACAACGAAACTTGCAATAATATTCTAGTTAAAAAACATGGATTGATAACAACAAAAATTGCAATGGTAAGAATGGTTACTGAAGACATTAAGTTTATAAGACCCAGAAATTCATACACAGATGTCCTTTAGTACACATGGGGGCAGTGGATAAAGGCGTTGGTTAGATCCAGTGACAGGACCCAAATTGTTGTGAATTCAATACCTAATTAAGGCAGTGGAGAACTTGGAGAGAGGAATTAACAGGAGATAACTAACATCTATTTGACATGGCACGTGGAACTAGAACAGTCTACCCCAGCGAGCGAAATAAAGGATTCAGTTCAACATTCCAACCTGAAGATGATAATAGTCCGAATAATGTAAATAGTGTACAGTTTTGTTGTCTGTTTTTTTTCCTCATTCATTGGGGGATTCTCCAACATATAAAAGGTAGATACCACGGAGCAATCCATCACCGTTTCTCATCGTCTTTCTTGCCTTTTGCAATGCTTCTTTAGCTTGACAATGCGTGTTCGAATCTTGGTGTCGGATTTTCTAGCTCACTTCCAAGATATCTAAACTTCTGAACCTTCTTCATGCTGATATCTCCATTTTATAAATCGCATACTGTTTGTTTTTTTCTAATAGTCCTTTTTTTTTCTCACTTTCTCTCTAAGAGGTCCTGTAGTTTCCTTTTGAGTCGTCCATCAACACAGTGTCATCTGCGTATTTTATATTGTTAAGAATACGCTAACCGATAATAAATCCAGGTAGGATCTCCTGTTCCCCTAGGATAGCGTCGCCGTAGAATAAATCTGGGGAGAAGACACATACTTGTCTCTCGTCTGTTTGTATTTTTGTGTAGCTACTCTTATTTTCTATCCGTATGCAGTTAGTATATGCTATGGATTATTCTTTTCCAAATAGATTGAGTTTTCCTAGCAGTTCAAATAGAACATTGTACCGTACCTTGTTAAATTTTTGCATAATTCCGCTCGTGAGACAAGCATGTCAAAAGTGTCTATGGCATTTTGAAGCTGACACTGAGTTGCATTTCAATGAGTATTAGCCTGACCGCCGTGAATGTGAGTTTCCCTAGCATATCCATTGTTGGTTAAATCTATATCTTCTCTTTTTAACTATGGATTAAATAGCAGGGTAGACTTGAATCTCTAACCTTGGATGATTATTTGCCCAGAGAAGAAACACAATGAATTCCGAAATCGAAGAAAATGTCACAGAAAAATCACCCCTCGATGTTTCCGAAGAAGTCATGTTGATTCATAAAAAAACAAAAGGAAATTATGGAGAGCCTTTATTGCCCAAGTCTCGACAATACATGGATTCTTATGCTTATTTTAGAAGAGAATGTTTATGAAAAACCTTTATTTAATTAAATTTTCTTATATTTCCACAAAGAATGTCTAGGCTCGGTTTAAGTATTGTCCATATTAATCCCTTTATCGTACGCGGAAACTTTTAAAGTAATTTCTCGAACTTATCGAAAATAGATGTTAAAATCCAACTATTTTCGACTGTTGTTAGTAATTTTCAGAAAAAGAAAGGTAAAAGTCCAGAAATAGTCAATATGGCGTTTCTATAGTTATGAGTTTAAAGTATAAAATGAACTTAGGTTCACGTGCTTTGACAATGAAATTGCATTTAGCGTCACATGGCAAATATTGCTTTACTATTAAAAAGGCTCAGTCGACGCTACCTGTGCGTTCTATTGAATAGAACATGTTTAAGTGTGAGGCTGTGTGTGTACAATTTTATATTGCCAGGAAAAAAATTGTTCTTTCCATTCGATTTACTATAGCGTCACGCCTGTGATTGGCTGGTTATAAAATAGTTGAATCTATTTTTTTTTTCGCCTTTCCCGCCTGTCAATGGGTGTGAAATTATTGCCTGTCAGATTCTAACGAACGAAACATATATATAATTTTTTTTAAAAAAAAAACAAAATAAAAAAAAACCTCCACACTCTTTTTAATTTGAAATTTTTAATATAAATATTCTTTCTCTTTTTTTAATAATTCCTTTTTATTTTTTTTTATTTTTATTTTTTATTTATTTCTTTTTCATTTTTTTTTTTATTTTTTTCATTTTTTTCAATATTTCTTTTTTCATATCCTTTCAATTTCTGACTTTTTTTTTCTGCCGGTCTCGTTAACTTCCCGCTAAACCTTTCGAAGTTTTCACTCCAACTCCGCTTTCCACTCATCCTCCTCTTCAAAAACCGCCTTCTACTCCTACTCTCTGCCTCCTCTTTCGATTTTACTTTTTTTTCCCAATTTATTCTTTTTCCCGCTTGTTTTTACATTATCCTTGTCATTTCCCCTTACTTCCTGTGGTGTCTTTTTCGTTTTTTTTTCTGCTTATTTTTACTGCATTTCTTCCTTTCTTCTTTTTCTTTATCTTATTCATTTACTTTGTTTATTTTCTACCTTCATCTTTTTCCATGCTGTCTTTTTTTCATTTTTAATTCTCGTCTACATTTGCGTTTTTTATTATTTTCCTTTTCTTTTTCTTTTCTTTATTCTTCTTTTTCTTCACTTAATTTTATGTATTTTTTATTATTGTTTTCCTCTTCTAAGATAGAATATATTACCATGTATTTTTTCCTTTTTCTTTCTTCCTCACATTTTCCTTTTTTCCTTCTTTTTCTTCTTCATATTATTTTCTTATTATCTTTATAATCTTCGTATTGGATTTTTTTTCATTTTTCTTCTGTTGTTTTCAGATTTGCTGCCTCTTCGTTTTTCTTTTTGTTGTTTTTTTTTCTTCTTCTTTTTCATCTTCTTCTTCTTCTTCTTTATTCTTCTTTTTATTATTATTTCATTCTTCTTTCTCATGTTTTTCCTTTCCTTCCGCTTCTTTTTCATGTTCCTTCTCCTCTGCTATTTTTCCTTCTTCTCTTTTAGTTATTATTTCTCCATTTATTTTTTGTTATTTCTCCATTTATTTTTTGTTGTTTTTTTCTTCTTCTTCTTTCTCCCTTGCTTCCTTCTCTCTTGCGTTTTCTTATCATCATCATCATCATCATCATCATCATCATCATCATCATCATCATCATCATCATTGTCCTTCGATTTCTGCTATGGTCACACTACCTACCAAGTCTGTAGAAAGACCTAAGGCAGGTCGTGGTGTGTTCTTGTGGCTACATTTCATGATTTGTTTTTCTAACTCACATAACATTACCAGCATTACACAAAGTTCTTCTCAATATGCGGACTGTACTTATCAAGACAGTTTTTGTATTTCTATTATTATTATTGTTGTTGTTGTTGTTGTTGTTGTTGTTGTTGTTGGTGGTGGTGGTGGTGGTGGTGGTGGTGGTGGTGGTTTGTTGTTCTTATTCTTCTTTTTCTTCTTCCTTTCTGGTTATTATTTTTCTTCTCCTATTTTTCGTCTTCTATTTTAGTTATTATTTCTTCATTCTTTTTCCTTTTTTTATTCCTTTGCCCCCTCTTCTATTCTTCTCTTTAGTTCTCTTCTTTTTTTATTATTATTATTATTATTTTATATTATTATTATTTGTGTATATTATTGTTCCTGTTTTGTATCCTGTAAAGCTGAGTCGAAACTATGGTCCTTAGTCCCTATAGGAGAATTGTCATTTAATTGATAGTACTTTTCTTAGTATATGTGATATTCCTAGTACGGCGATCATCTGGGCAACTTGTACGTTGATGTTACCTGGGACACTATTAATAAAATTGCCCATTCCTTTTCTCAGGAAGCCCCGAACTCCCATTACTATTGGTACAGTCTCAATCTTCATTCTTCACATCCTAATAATCTTGATCTCTAGGTCATTGTATTTGGACAATTTCTCGCTAATTTTCATGGAAGTATTTATCTCAGATGGTAATGCTATGTCAATAAACATGCACTTCCTGAATTTCTTGTCTTTTATGATAATATCAGATCTGTTGGCTTTTATTTCCTGTCAGTTTGAATTGGCATGTCCCAGAGGATAGTTACATCGTTATTTTGGGTAACTGTGTCTGGTTGGTGGACATACCATCTCTCAGTGGTTTCTATTTTATGTTTATTGCATATTTTCCAATTCACATATGTCGCTACTTTGTTATGTCTGTGGGTATAATTCATTTTATGCCAGTTCCGGACATCCTGAGATAATATGACCGACAGTTTCATCATATCTTCCCCAGATCCTGCATTTCGGGTTAGTTCCATCCTTGATTATGTGATAGTGATAGGATCTGGTTGCGAGGCTTTGGTCCTGAGCTGCAATAATTAGGCCTTCTGTCTCATCTTTCAACCCGGTGCGCCTCAGCCACTGATGTGTTTTCTCTTAGTCCACATCTGCTTCTTTCGTTCTTTTTATGCATTTGCCACGAAACTCCTTGTCCTTCCAGTTTTGTTGTAATTTCATTTGGCCAAGTTGTTTTGCATTCTGCTTTACTCGTTTGGCATAGCTGATATTCGCTTCGTTTTTGTTGGTAGGATTTCAGGTATATTAAGCTGTTTCTTGAAGAGTGCAGCTTTTTTGTTGATGGAGTGATTTGGGGTTTTACTATTTGTAGGAGAGGGCTATTAGTTTTTTCGAGGTATGCTTCAAAACCGATTGTTGTAGTTTTCAAGTTGGATTAGACCTCGGCCTCCTAAAGCTCTTGGTACATACATCCTATTTCAGGGGGTGCATCATCATTTGGGTAAGCATTTTTCTGGTCTTGGCGTCCAATCTTTTGATGACATTCAACTTCCATTTAATAATGTTGAAGTTGTATGTTACTAAGAGCATAGCTAAGGTGTTGATAGTCTTCATTTTATTGGTACCATTTAGTATCAAACGCATACTTCTATAAGATTCTTTTCGGATCTTTTTCTTCATAATTTAATGCTGTATTCCGGCTCTTTCATTAATTCCTAAGTATTCCTATGTGCCATCTTGGTCTAGTTCCTTAATTTTGTCTATATCCTTAGTTTTCGTTAGTTTACCGCCATTGAAGGTGGCTTTGGAACATTTATTGATTCCTAACTCCATCCTAATGTCTTCGCTGAAGGTTTTGACAACGACGAGTAGGTTTTTCTGCTGATTGTCATCCTTGGCAAACGTTTTAAGATCATCAGTATAAAATAGGTTATTTAGTTTGCATTATCTGCCTTGTATCTCTAGTTACTCTTGTTTATTAGACAGTTGAGTGAGGCTATTGCAAGGCAGAAGAGTAGTAGTGAGAATGAATCTCCTTGGAAGATTTTTGATGTTGGTTCGTCTTGATGCAAATGAGCCGTTTCTATGGTTTAGATTTAATGTAGTCTTTCAGTTTTTCATGCTTTTTGTGGGGCATAGTCTGCATTATTTACAGCTCCTCTTTACTTATGAGTGTGAAACACTATCGAACACCTTTCTGTAGTCGATCCATGCTGTCGATAAGTTTTTTTCCTTTGTTTTCACCTCTTCCCATATTGTTTTATTGATAATAAGTTGGTCCCTGCAACCGTAACTTGTTTTACATCCCTTCTGTTCTGCTGGGAATAAATTGTTTTCCTCATTCTCGATCGTCCCTGTTACTTGTTTGTCCCTCTTTCTTCTTTGCCTCTCTTTTTTGTTTGCCTCTATTTCTTTCCCCCTCTTTCTAGTTTGTCCCTCTTTCTAGTTTCTCTCTCTCTCTCTCTCTCTCTCTCTCTCTCTCTCTCTCTCTTACTTGTCCCTCATTCTTGATCGTACCTGTTTCTTGTATGCCCCTCTTTTTGTTTGCCTCTGTTTCTTCTCCCCCTCTTTCTAGTTTATCTCTCTTTCTTACTTGTCTCTCAATCCTGATCGTCCCTGTTTCTTGTTTGTCCCTCTTTCTTCTTTGCCTCTATTTCTTCCCCCTTCTTTCTAGTTTATCTCTCTTTCTAGTTTAAACCTTTTTCTTACTTATCTCTCATTCTTCTTTGCCCCTTTTCCCCTATTTCTCCTCTTCCTAGTTTTTTCCACTTTTTTGTTTCCCCCTCCTTTTTGCCTTTCCCTCGTTTGTTTTCCCCTCATTTGTTTGCCACTATCGTTTATTTTCCCCTTGTTTTTCTTGTTTCCACACCCTTTCGACTGGGGCTTCAGGATATCTGACAGCACCTCTGCAGAGGAGTAATAACTATCCCCTACAATGAAGTCACCTATTTGCCGTGGGTGGCGACCCTTGATGTCTGGTGACGGAATCTTAGTGATTGACGGCTTCAGGTGACATGGTTAGATACTTTCTACTTTGGCCCTTAGACTAGATGGACTGTCGGAGAGTCTCGATCCAATCAATCGGGTAGCCATGTCAAGCCTTAGCGCCTATAACTATATCAGTTTATACCATCTCTATCCAGTTTGTAGACGTTAGAAAGCGATGGCTGTGAGTCAATCAGTTCGAAGAGATCTAGACAAACTGACTGTTAACATGCCAGTTTGTACATTTATTTGGGAAGTGCCACAAATGTTTTAACAGGTGATTAGTGTCTCTCTCGAATATGAGTATACTGGTTTGTGTAGCCCTGACCTCTCAAGACGACTTGCTTTCCCCCTTGACATATCCCAATGCTGGTTCCCGTAGGGTGAGAATTTACAAATGGCAATTTGCTGGTAGAAGTGGAAAATAGAAAACACGCCGAAAGTTTAATGAAGATGAAGACCTCTCATAACACCAAAATAAAGAACATTCCACCATAAAAAAAAAAACTAAATACACCTAAGAGAGTCATTAGAAGCAGAGAGTTGTCTCTGGCAACACTTGAGAAAATCACAACTGCCTTAGGAAGCCAAGAGGTCAGTGATTGCCGTAGAGTCACGAGAAAAAGGAAAGGCGAAACCATCATAATAGTCATGTATATCCTTACTTTTGTCACACCCCAAATCTCCAAGAAAATAAATTTCGGATACAATATTGAACCAGTAGAACAATGTATTCCTGCTGCACTAAATTGGACATCACAAGGATATCTGCAGCAGTCAGTCAATATGTAGAAAATGCGGCTAAAGCGATTCAGACCACACGGAAGAAGGATACCAGTATGAAGTAAGATGTACTAACTGCCTGGAAAACCATCCAGCATATTCACAATCATGCGACTTCTAGAAAAGGCCAAAGATTATAGTAGAGGCGAATGACAAACAAAATATTTCATTCCTAGAAGCAAAGCAAATAATAGAAAGTTACCTGAAAGGCCCTTTCTAGGCAAAAATAATGACCACGACGAATATTAATGAACTTGACAAATACAGACCCATCGTTGAGAAGCTCGTATACTTCGGACCAATTGAATGGCCCAAATTTTAAAACTACCTGAAATATATAAACTCCAAGAAGATAGTGCAGACTGAAAAGAAAAGCCAATGAAAGAATTGAAATTATAAAGAAAAAACAAATACAAACCAAACCAAATCTACCACTCAAACACAAACCACTCCTCTAAAAACTAAAAGATCCACTATAAAGCAAAAGTCTCCTATCCGTTCATCAAAAACCATGAAAGATAGACTTAAACACTTATATCTCAAAAGAAAAGAACCAGCCAATCAAAAAAGCAGAAATTCACAGTGGCCAAATTCCTAGCCAAAACTGATTTGACAAACTGGAAGAAAAGGTGGAAAGCCAGCTCCCACAAGGGACCAAAACCTTCAAACTCAAAAATTAAAACACAGCTTCATACTAAACTAATTCCCCAAAACATTTAGATATCATGTATCAAATAATTCAATAGATCTGCCGCGAAATAAAAAAATGACAAACTGAATATAAAAGAATACCAGCAATACAACTCCACACATGACACTTTCTTCGAGCACCAGGTGATACATTCATCCTAGTTAAGAATGAAGTAACTCAAAGTAAAATAAATTTGTCTATATTTCTGAGATGAGGTATTATGTACACTACTTACATTTCTCGGACTATCATCCTCATCTTTGTTGCCATATTTCTCACAATGTTTCGGCAGTTGTACGCCCCAGCCTTCTTCAGATGGTTGGAATGTCGAACTGAACTCTTTATTTCGCTCGCTGTGGTAGACTGTTCTAGTTCCACGTGCTATGTCTAATGGATGTTAGTTATCAGTTATCTCTTGTTAATTCCGCTCCCCAAGTTCTCCACAGCCTTAACCAGGTTTTGAACAAAATGAAGGGTTCAGTTCCATATTCCAACCACCTGAAGAAGGACGAAGCGTACAACGGCCGAAACGTTGTGATAAATATGGCAACAAAGACTTGGATGATAGTCCGAGTAATATAGTGTAAAATAAATTTAACAACCGCTGTAGAGGTGACTGCTGTTAAGGTGACCTTACTACAAGACAATAAACATCTGCTCGTTATATATCCCAACGAATGAACCAGCAAATGAAGATGAAATTCGTGAAGTCATAAGGCCTGCACTATTTATGATACCGTGGGAACTTTCGCAGCACCATATGATTGTGAATACACTAACTAAAAAGGAACGACCTTAGAAACAATTGTTTATAAGAAATATTTATACAATTATAATGATAAAATCCCGATTTACTTAAATTCATTTACTGGCAGCTACTCGGCAATAGACTTATCCCTTTGTGGTCCATCAATTTATATAGATTTCTCTTGGAAGGTACTGACAGAAACATGCAGTAGCGATCATTTTCCAATCATCATACAAAACTTAGATTATCATGACAAAAACCATTGGAAATCAGGCGGGAGAATTTAAAAGCCAATGTTCTGAAAAACTGGGTGAGGGAAGAAAATTCAAATACTTAAAATATTTCACTGAGATCCTCATCTCTATAGGTGAGAAATGCATTCCAAAAAAATTCAACACTAAAAAAAAAATCGCAACAGACCTTGGTTCCTGTCAGGCTAAGAGCAGATCTAATTGCTGCAATTTAAGCAAAAGTACGGAAAATAATTAAAGAAGATAAAAAAAGAATGCTGGAAAAACTACGTCAGCAGACTCAATACTGCTACAAAAACAAAATCCGTTTGGAATATGATAAAGAAAATTGCAGGCAAATACAAAAAACACACCACTGTAAAACAACTCTTGATAAACTCTAAAATAACCAGCACAAAAGGATATCGCTGATAAAAATTTTCCAAAACAATTTCTAAAAATGAATCTGCCAAGAATGGTAGCCAACAATTTTTAAAGCTTAAACAAAAAGCGGGAAAAACAAAAACTAAACATTAAATCAAATAATACCCAGAGCTATAATTTACCATTCACTCTGGAGGAAGTAAATGAATCTTTAAAGAAAGCCCAAAATACAGCTGTGGGTCCAGATTGTATCCATTACGAATTACAGTTACCCAGCAAATCGTTACAACTGTTATTAAAAATGTCTAATAACATATGGACAAATAGCAACTTACCAGAAATATGGAGACAGTCATTCATCATCCCTATTCCAAAACCTGGAAAGGATGACACAGACCCTGAAAACTACAGACCGATACTATTAACCAGTTGCCTATGTAAAACTATAAAGAGAATGGTCAACAACAGGTTGACTTCGTACCTGGAAACTAAAGGCTTAATCAGCGACTTCCAATGTGCTTTTAGGAAAAACAGAAGTACCATAGACCACTTAATATGGCTAGTAACCTTTGTAAGGGAAGCCTTCATTAAGAAGGAACATAGCAGCGATTTTTGACTTACGTAAGACGTATGACACAACATGGAAATTTGATATCTTGAAAGATCTGAATGAACTGGGCCTAAAAGGGAAGCTATTTCATTTCATAGAGAATTTCCTGAAAGATTTCAAGTCTGTATAGTAACTCCTTCTTATAACAAGTACATAAAGACCAAGAAAAGGGGGTTCCATAAGGAAGCATTCTTTGGGGGACTCTATTCTGCATAAAAATTAACTCCAGAGTTAAATCCCTAAGACCAGGAGTGAGATCCTCGCTATATGTCGACGACTTTCCAATAATGTACAGATCTCGACATGTGTATACCATAGAAAGACAACTTCTCAATAAAATACACAAATAGGTCAGGGAAAGAAAATGGTTTTACATTTTCGAAAACGAAAACCAAATGCCTATATTTCTGCAACTTAAGGAAATTGCACAACGACTCTTATTTAAAATTAGACGGATCAGTAATCATTCATTCCACATCTAAAATATTTAAATCTAAAATGTAGTAAAGTGCTCCAGCTTTTGTGTATGATAGCCCATATCGAATGAAGAGCAAATCGACAAGCATTAATTAAATTATACAGATCACTAGTTCGCTCAAAACAGGATTACGCTAGTTTCATATATAGGACGGCGGCCAGAAAATCATAACTGAAAGTATTCAACGCAATCTATCATGACGGCTTCAGACTAGTAATTAGAGCTTTTAGGACATCCCCAGGGGACAGTTTATACACAGAAGCTAATGAAATACCTCAACTTTAAAACGCGCTAAATTGGCACTACAGTAGTACGCCAAAATAAAACCTGATCTTCAAATTGATTTTCTACAAAGAATATATATTCTATTCATACGAATCTATTGTAAAAAAAACTTGTCGGCATTAAATAACCTATTGAGGTTGATATACCGTAAAACAAAACAAATCAAACCTCCTTGTTTCTCCCACATTCTTGTTTGCCTCACATTTTTTTATGCCCCTCTTGGTTGTTTCTCTCTCTTTCTTGTTTCCCCCTCTTTATTGTTTCCCCCTCTTCTTGTTTCCCCTCTTCTTGTTTCCCCTCTTCTTGTTTCCCCCTCTTTACTGTTTCCTCCTCTTTATTGTTTCCCTCTCGTTTCCCCCTCTTTTTGTTACCTCCTCTTTCTTGTTTCCCCCTCTTTCTTGTTTCCCCCTCTTCTTGGTTCCCCCTCTTTATTGTTTCTCCCTCTTTATTGTTTCTCCCTCTTTCTTGTTCCCCCTCTTCTTGTTACCTCCTCTTTATTGTTTCCCCCTCTTTCTTCTTTCCCCCTCTTCTTGTTTCCCCCCCTCTTTATTGTTTCCCCTCTCTTTATTGCTTCCCCTCTTTCTTGTTTCCACCCCTTTCTTGTGTCCCCCTCTTTATTGTTTCCTCCTCTTTCTTGTTTCCACATCTTTCTGGTTTACCCCTCTTCTTGTTTCCCCCTCTTTACTGTTTCCACCTCTTTACTGTTTCCACCTCTTTCTGGTTTCCCCCTCTTCTTGTTTTCCCCTCTTTATTGTTTGCTCCTCTTTTTTGCTTCACCCTCTTTCTTGTTTCCCCTAATTCTTGTTCCCCCTCTTTACTGTTTCCTCCCCTTTCTTGTTTCCCCCTCTTTCTTGTTTCCCCCTCTTTATTGTTTCCTCCTCTTTCTTGTTTCCCCCTCTTTCTTGTATCCCCCTCTTCTTTTCCCCCTTCTTTATTGTTTCCTCCTCTTTTTGTTTCCTCCTCTTTATTGTTTCCCCCTCTTTGTTGTTCCCCCTCTTCTTGTTTCCTCCTCTTTATTGTTTCTCCCTCTTTCTTGTTTCCCCCTCTTCTTGTTTCCCCCTCTTTATTGTTTCCACTCCTCTTTATTGTTTCCCCCCTCTTTGTTGTTCCCCCTCTTTCTTGTTTCCTCCTCTATATTGTTTCCTCCTCTATGGATTGATTAACAAAACTTGCATCATTAACCATTATTTTAAAAATTGTCAAGGGTTAATCTCTGTCCTCATTATCCTCTTAATCTTCAATCCCTTTTACTTACAAATAATCATATCTTATATTCAGTAAATCTCTACCAGGAATGCCTCTCGAGAATTATACTGGGAATTATTTTGATATAGAAATGCATTAGAAGTATTTATTAAACAAATCTCTCCAAACTTTCATTCGCTCTAATAATTACATTAAAAAGCATTAAAAATCTGAAAATATTTTCTGGCTTTAAATAACCTGAAAAGGGTTGATAAACCGTAGAAAACGAATCAGTCAAACAATCAACGAAAAACTGTTTCCATTTTCTTATAGATTTCGCTGAAAACGTGTCTATATCTAATAAAGAGACATCATTAACCTACTGCGCAAGACACTTTCTATATGGAATATAGTTGCTCGGTATTTATAACCAAACTTTGAAATCCTCCACATTCCTGGCTTCTGATTTTACAATGTTAATATGCAATGTGCAGACAGCTAAATTGTTACATTCAGTGAAACGAGGATTGTCTATTTTCAGAGGTACGGCACTCAAACAGTCGCTGTCTAATATCCCGTTAGCTACTCAGACATTGCAAATTGCAGACGATAACAGAGTTAGGCTGACTGCAGACAAGCTATTGTATAAGAAAGTCTTTAAAATCAATAAAGTTGCACTTTAGCTAAGGGGTAAGTGACGACTGCGAGTTCAGATTTTGTTTTTTAATCATTTTAATCATTTCACCCAAGCCAAGGCAATAAAACCACTAAGACGCAAGGGTGGGGGGATTAGTGAGTGTGAAAAAATATGTAAAAAAGAAAAAAAAAACGCAATTAAAGAGAAAAAAATAAAAGAACAGAAATTAAGACATAAGAGAAGGATTAAAATAACATTTTTATTTTTGAAGACCGAAGCTGATTTGGAATGCAAGTGACCGGAAGTGACCTTCACAAAAGAGAAGTGCGAGAGAGGAAACCCATAGCATAGAATTTACGGTTACATCTAGCAAATGATGATAATGATGATACTAGTACTGAGCTTATATTCGTAAAATCGAGGCGCCATATTGGAAAGCACATCAGAACAATTACCATGAAAAAATATTTATATGAAGCTTCGTAACGGCGGTAGGAAATTGGCTGAAGCAATAATGCCAGGTCACGGCTGATAACATTGCAGATTTCTCTTTGGATTTTATCAAGAATCTCTAAGTACATAACAGTAGCACTAGACCATATGTGGCAGCAATATTCAAAGTAAGGAAGAATGGTAGACTTATAAATATGTAAGATAGATTCTGACGAAAGAATTGTTTAGCATGACACATGAAACCAACTTTCCTAGCCGCAGAACTAGCAATTGATAGGATATAAACTTTCCCCTTCATGTCAGCAAAAAACATTTTGCGAGAAGTCACATTCAGTAATTGTCTTGAGGATTAGCATCAACCACGCTGGTGGAAGCCATAGAAGCTTCTCCAAAACTATTAAAAGAGGAAACTTTCGTTTTCGATGCGTTACAATTAAGATTAGCAACGTGCGACAAAAAGTTAAACTAAACTTGGAGAAGCAGAAGCAGAATTAATAAAATCCGAGTATCTCCATTCTTCCGAATGGAGATCTTTGGAGTGTCCGGAATAGAATTCTAAATCAAGGATCTTACTGGTCATCGAAATACTAAATGACTTACGCGTTAAGCCTCGTGGATATATAGTGATTTTTCAAGCGTAGCTTAAATGTGGCACAAGGCCGAAAGTATGAGCTACTCAGTGAGGATCGGACTCATTACTCATTCGTAATTGTTCTAGCGAGACAAGCTTGGGATGCCATAGCCTGGTAGATATATAACAAGAAAACAAGTTAACTTGTTTGTCTGGCATTAGAAAGATATTTTTGTAAGCATTTAAATCCAGGCAAGGTGGGTGTGCCACTAGCACGCAAGGGGTTACAGAGAGTGAAAGTAAGAGTAAAGAGGGAGAGGGTTACAGAGAGTGAAAGTAAGAGTAAAGATGGAGAGAGTTACAGAGAGTGAAAGTAAGAGTAAATCGGGAGAGAGTTACAGAGAGTGAAAGTAAGAGTAAAGAGGGAGAGGGTTACAGAGAGTGAAAGTAAGAGTAAAGAGGGGTGTTTACGGAAAGAATAAAGAGAAGGACGGGGATCAGGATCAAGGCATCAGAAGATGTCGATTGACATTAAATTTAAATTTTTAAAGATTATAGTAATCAGGGAAGCAAGTAACAGGAAGGGAGTTCCACTGTCAGGAAGTGTGAGAGATGAAGCTGTTGGAGTAGAAGAAGCGGTTACATTTAACTGTTTCTATAGTAAAAGTGTGGGACTAAAATGCCAACCTGGTAGCACGCTTAAATTCATACAGTCGGTCTGAAAATATTTGTAGAAAAGACTGAAGGAAGCCACATTACGTCTATAAAGATCTGCTTTAAGTATGTTACTAGGTTAGCATATCGCCCCCCCCTTTCAATGTCGAAACAATTAAATGTAACCGCCTCTTCTACTCCAACAGCTTCTCTCAGACTTCTCAGCAATGGAACGTCCTTCCTCTTACTTGCTTCCCTGATAAGTATCATATCCAAAAATTTAAATGTAATGTCAATCGGCATCTTCTGTTGCCTTAATCCCGATTTTTCTTTTTATACTCCTCCGGTCTTCTTTTTATCCTGTCCTTACACCTCCCACCCATATACCCAGTCCTTTCCCTTACACTCTCTGTAGCCCCTTGTATACTAATGGCACCCCCGCCTTGCTTGGGGTGAATTGCTTTTAACCGTTATCTTCGCCTCATTTCTGCATTAAATGCCCATTTTATATAACCTTATATATCGAGTAGCGGCAGCGTCTTATACAGGGGGAATTTCAATGTAAAAAAAGAATGCAAGACTACATGAAAATGATTTTTAATTTCGTATTCTTTTTAGATGTTGCTAACATCGTAGTACAGAAAACATTTTTCGCCAAAAATGATTGTAAAAGAAAACGGAAGATCATAAGTATAATAATTAAAATTGAAATTTAAAAAGAAGAAAAACGAACCCAACCCAACGAACAAAACCAAACAAAAATGATTTCTCGAATCAGTCTAGACGTTCCCTTCAAGAATGCGCAACAGAGCCTTTTGCTATCACCGACAACCGTGGCAATCTGCCACAATGCCTCTGGTCAGTCTTCCTGACGCAATTAAGTCCACGCGATCCTCCTGTCACCTTTGACACCATATGACCTTCAGTTCAAACAGCCGGCAAAAGTCCTGAATTGCAGTTTAACTCCTGTGAGCAAAATTAATTGAATCTTCGCGTCTAACCAAGGGGGAAAGCTTATCTGGTCTTTATACCTCGAGTCGGCCGTCCGTATCTTCCCGTCTGATCGCCATCTTGATATCGCGTCGCCGGGACTTTTTAAGTGTGCCAATTTTCCAATAAACATCAGTTTTATGCCTCGTAGCATCCGTGATTTGAACGTCACATCCCCGCCAGCAAAAACTCCGACACACAACACAGAAAAATTATTAAAAATCAATGACGTTGATTTTAGAACACACATAACCATACACACATACACAAAGAGTGATATTTACGAAAGTTACTCTAGTATAGCAACAAAAATATAGTTTCGAAGAATGTATAGCGCCAATTCTTTTGAGGAAGGTGCCTACTGGCCGATTTTAAATTTGCGAACTGATATCCGTTTCTCTACACATACATTCATGAGAGTGGGGATCATGGCACTCCACAGCTTCATATTCTATGTAGCTCGTTGCGTATGTTTGTTGCTGTTTCCCACTGTCCCTTTTCCCTTATCCCTTTAAGCCCTGACCACCGATTTACCGGTGGTAGAAAAAAATGGCGTAATGCCCAGCCACTGGTTGATCAGTGCTAGAGAAAAATAACATAATGCCCAGCCACCGGTTGATTGGTAGTAGAGAAAGATGACATAATGTCCAGCCACCGGTTGAACGGTGGTAGAGAAAAATGGCGTTATGCCCAGCCACCGGCTGATCGGTGTTAGAGAAAAATGGCGTTATGCCCAGCCACCGGTTGATCGGTGGTAGAGAAAAATGGCGTTATGCCCAGCCACCGGTTGATCGGTGGTAGAGAAAAATGACGTAATGCCCAGCCACTGGTTGATCGGTGGTAGAGAAAAATGACATAATGCCCAGCCACCGGTTGATCGGTGGTAGAGAAAAATGACATAATGTCCAGCCACCGGTTGATCGGTGGTAGAGAGAAATGACGTAATGCTCAGCCACCGGTTAAACAGTGCTAAAGAAAAATGACTTAATGTTCAGCTACCAATTATTTGCGAATTTTGACTCATGAGCTGAGGCAGAAGAGTTAAAAATGTTCAAGAACGTAGGGCTAAAAGAGATAAATATATCTTGATAGTGTCAAATTTTCTAATCCTTCTTTCCTGATTATGTGTTTTTTGTTTCCATTTTCCCTAAAACTTCCTAGTTGCTCTCATGTTTCGTCCATGTTATTCTCAGTATGTTTCTGTAAAATCAAATCGCTAATGCCTCAAGTATCTGTGATGTGATTGCCCAGCATTTACTACCATATTGGAGGATTGACTTTTACTAGGTTGTAAATTTTGATTTTGATGATGTTTACATATTAAACTCTAACCAAACAGTTTGATGTTCAGGTATCGATGCAATTCAGCAGTCTCTTTAAAGACCAATGCTTAAAACAGGCTTTGAGCGAGAAAAGCCTGGCGGTCTTGGCAAAGACCACCCCTTTTTTGAAAATCGTAGACTAGCGCAGAATCACTAACAAAGAAGTGTATCAAATAACAGAAACCCCCATCATTTGAGGACTTCCAACAACGGCAACAACTAAAATGGATAGCACATGTAACTCGAAGAGAAAATAATGATATAATCAAGATATATTGTATTCCACACTACTTCAAATAAAAGGTTAGGAGGGAAATCTCAATCAATACTGGAAAGAGTGATAACAGCTACTGGGCTTGAGAAGAGAAAATAATGACGTAATCAAGATGTTGACATTCCGCACAACATCTAGAAACTTGAGAAACGTATTTTCCTGAAAAATTCCTTTAAGAGAAATATTTTATGAATTTCAGCTGAAACCATACTGATTGCTCGGTCAAAGAATGACAAATGTTTCCTCATAGGGAAACGGCTATTATTACCATACTTCTTCTTCATGTCTTGTGTACCCTCAAGAACGTGGTCGATCAGGCTCTTCACAACTCCCTGTGAATTTTTGTCTTTTTGTAATGTCTTCTAAATACTGTTCTTCCATCCATTTACACAAGATCACTATGTATGCGTTGTTTACCTCTGTCCCTCTTGCACTTAATCTGTCCTGTGAGTATTAGATCTTCCAAGCCCTCTCTCCTCATTATGTGTCCTAGAAGTGTAAACTGTCACCTCCTGATGTTAAATAAAAACTTCCTTTTTGTTTCCATTTTCTCAAAAAATTTCGTCGTTGCTCAGATAATCGGTCTATGGTATCCTCAGCATCCTTCTGTAGAACCACATTGTACTTCAAGTCTCTTCTTCATCTCTCATTGTCCAGCACTCACTGCCATACAATAACACACAACAGTTCAGTACTGTTTTTAGCGAAGTTTTTCTATTTCTTAATACACTGCTTAGCTTTTGGAAGGCATCTTTGTCTATCCCAGTGCTCCTTAAGATTTCGTTATATTCTGATCATACACGAGAAATAATATAATGTACTATTTTAATTCCGTAATTAGCAACTACAGCTTTTGCGTAAACATACAAAGGTGATTAAACAATATTTTTTTCAATAAGTTGTGTCAAAACAACAGCTAAAATTGTGTCGCATAATACTCAATATCATTTTAGAAGGCCTATATGGATTCTTTTTACAAATTAAACATTTTAGCCAAAACAAATAAGCGTCATATGAATAGGAAAGGTGAATTGTCATAGAATCATTCTTACTTCTTTTTTTTAATTCTTTTTTGTCAATATGTCCTTGACCCGTCATTTTGACATCAGTCGCTTTTCCACCGCCATGACCCCACTTCCTTCCTTTTTATGTTCCATGTCCTTTCATGCTCATGGCCCTCCACCTCCGTACGAAAAACGGTGTTTCAACGTGGTATGGCTGTAAACCACACCAATCACACATCCAAGCTTACCACAACTGATCTTCCCAAACGATCACCCATCTATGTACTGACCAGGATTGACGTGGCTTAACTCGTCATGTCACTCGTAATCTTCTACCGCCTTGGATGCTGTTCTTTTTATTGTCCACCCTGTTTCTTTCACTCCCAGTCACCCTTTGAATCCTAGTGCTTTGGTTGGGGTGAAATGATTTTTTAAAAATACATGTCAAACTAAATCTTACTCTCCTCTCGGAACTTTTAACTCTCAGCTTCGGCAAATCCCAATATTAGGTGACCCATCTAGGTACTGACCAGGCTGAGCGTTGCTTAACTTCGTTGATCGTACGAGAAACTCTGTTTCAACGTGATATGGTCGTAGGCCAATCGAATCGCACATCCAAACTTACCACACCTTATATTCCCAAACGGTCACCCATCTAGGTACTAACCGGAATTGACGTTGCTTAACTTAAGCAATCGTACGAGAACCGGTGTTTCAACGTGATATGGACATAAGTCATACTACCCACACTCTCAAGCTTCTAGCACTTGGTATTGCCAAGTGGTCACCCATCTAGGTACGGACCAGACTCGACATTGCTTAACTTCCTTGAACCGGTGTTTCAACACGATCTAGACGTAAGCCTAATAATTACTTCGTTCAAATTAGTATTCTTCATTTGTTTAAATAATTTGCTACAGTTTTAAGACAATCTAATTAAAGAGTTTGTTTTGAACAAAAAACACGACGGAAGATAACATAAAATGTCTTCTTTAGCATTCATCAATTTTTTTTCGTATGTGTGTTTGAAAGAAAGTCTAAAGATTCCCAGAAAAAGTTATTTAGTCAAACAAAAGAAAAATTAACTATTAGAATGGAATGGCAAATATTTGATACGTTAGGAAAAGGAAGAAAAAAAAAGCAATACAGTGAAATATTTAAAAATAACATCCCCGTAGTGAACCGTGTCTTTGGACGTTGTAAAGGATGTACACGTCTCAACAATTCGTAGGACTTTGAAACGATGACGATTATTCTCGAACGCGCTGCATGAAAAAAAAAGACTTTGTTGAAGCAAACGCATATAAAAAACGTCTCGTTCAGCATTTGCTAAAAATATTTTTATCCATCTAATGATTACTCGATTTTTGCAAAACGTAAGAAACATTAAATTATCAGAACGGAACTACCAAATATTGTGTTTAGAAAAGAAAAAGAACACAGGTCAAAATAGAAAAATACTATCCTAGTAGTGGCATGTCTCCTTGGCTGCTGGAACAGCCAAATGCGCTTCAACAATTCGTTGAACATTGAAACAAAAACGATTTCACGGAAGAGTTGCACAAAAATAAACACTATTAAACGAAACACATAAAAAGATTTTACTGTTATTCAGCTAACACAAACCCAAGATTTTCTCAAGGTAGAGTTACTGAATTAAGTTGTTGTATGAGTGTACAACAAGGAGGTTAGTGCAGATTATGTAAGAAAGATAAGGATTGATCCTAAACTTGAGGAGATAAAAAATGGAGCCGTCGTGAAAGCTTACCAACACGAGTCTGTTCTACAAAATAGCCGTTCTTGGGAGAAAAAAAATAACTATCCGATTTTTCTTACTAATGTAATACAAATGGAAAGAGGTCTCAGCTGTGAAGGTCTGAACTGGTGGAACAAATGATAGCAGCTTCTGAAATAACGATAGAGTAGCAAGAGGGATCCAATGTTTCGTCTGTTTAGAAAAGGGTTTTAGGGTGGAAAACATTTCAAGATGGCGTAGACGCTATCGAACTCTGCCATGGTTAGTAACTAAGAATTGGACTACTCCATCTGGATATGGCAGCTATACTCCAATTTTAGTTTAGTCTTAATCTTATAAAGTTAGATCGTAGCGAGAGGATTGAGGCACTTTCTTGAACGGTACAAGCAACCGATAACTTTTTAAAGCAATTTACCCCAAGCAAGGTGGGAGTGCTACTAGCACGCAAGAGGTTACAGAGGATTGAGAACAAAAATAGAGAGTCATGATTGATACAGAGAAGGACGGATAACAAGCTCAGGGTGTCAGATGTCGATTGACATTACATTAAATTTAAAATTTTACTAGCATTTTACTATTTTACTGAAAATTCAGGCACTTTTTGTGATGATGAAATCGCACTAGTTTGGATTTGGTGGTACTGACTTTTACAAACCAGTGATTCCTCTGTTAAAGCTCGGTCTGATGTGGCACTGATCATTTATATTGTTGGCGATGCAGCCTTACACTGTTTTACGATGTGCGTGTGTATTTATTAATGATTTGAGTATGTTCTTAGGTAGATGGTTCCGGGGGGGGGAATGTGGACGTGGGCTCTTAATTGGCCTTGTGACAAGGTGGTTAGCTACCTTGACAGAATGTTAGATAGAAGAGCCGACGTAGACCTGTTAGATTGTCCCACGTTCCACTGGGTAGCCTATTCGGATCACAAACTCGTTTGTGCCCGGGTAGCCTTATATCGTAGGCCTAGAATGGCTGGTTACTGGAAGTTCAATCTGTCTTTACAGGACAGGCTGGGCTTCCAGGAACAGCTAATTAGCGTAGTGCAGCGGGAGCTAGTGGGGGCGGTTATCGGGTGGTGGGATAGACTTAAATGTAGAATTAGGTCCTTTTCCATTGATTTCAGCAAACGGCTCGCCCTAGATAACGCTGAGAAGGTGAGGACAATTAAGGCTAGTTTTTCCCGGGCAGTGGCTGGGTGGGGGAGTAGAGAGTAGAAACGAGAAAAGAGCCTTGACTATTGAATGCATTAATCTTATGAGCTTGGGAAGACTGATTATTATCTATGTGGGGTGCAGCTGAGCGAGAGACCAACAAAACACCTTGTAACACCAAAGATGAACTGAAGACAAGGATTATGGAAGCATGCACCCACTTAAACAAGGAGACCGTCCAGAACAGATGCAGGAGATTCCGAAGTTGTCTGAAGGCCGTGGTTGAAACCAATGTCGATTTTATTGAATAAATTTACTCTTTAACACTAAAGATATATTTTTGTGTAATTTTCATATATAGATCTGTTAAAATGACATGTCAGTTTTATTTTCATTTTTGCAGAATTTAGATGACAATTTATCCATCGCACCCTGTATTTAATCATGTCACCATCAAGCAAGACAACAAAGTCACTAACATGCAATGAGATACAGAATGCGAAAGAATATGAGAAAAGCAAAAAACATTATTAAGGAGCTAAAACAATAAGAAGAGAGGATTTAAGAAAACAGAAGATGCAGTTTGACATTGCGTTAGAGTTTTTGAAGATCAAGCAAAACTGGAAAGGAACGAACCGGGCGAAAGTTTCACAAGCGAGAAGTGCGAAACTCTTATTATAGAACTTACAGTTGCATATAGCTATACCAACTGGAAAATTATGAGACCTAGTTGCCAATCTAGTACTGCACTTAAATTCGTAAAATCGAAGTAACAAAGAGGAAAGCTCATCAGAAAAATTACCTTGAAATTATTTATCGAAAAGACGCAGGAAAGTTACGCTACGGCGGTGAGAAAATGACTGTAGTTGAGATAGGAAGATCAGGATCGATAACATTGCATATTCCTCTTTGGATTTTATCAGGAATCTCTAAATATATAACAGAAGCTCTACACCATTTTTAACAGCAGTATTCTAAGCGTTGAGGAATGATAGATTTATGCAAGACAGATTCGGGAGAGAAAAGTTTACAAAGTAAACCAACGGTCCTAGTATCAGACGAAGCAATTGATTCAATATAATCATTCCCGTTCATGTCAGAGGAGAAGGCGTAATGAGTCACTTTCCTGGAGGTTAGCATCAGCCATGCAGAGTGAAGACAGAAAATCGGCTCTGACATGAAGAATACAGAGCACTTTCGTTTTGAAGGCGTTAAAAATTAACAAGCCATTCCTTGCTCTAGTTAACAACAAAATTTAGGTCATTTTAAACCATTAAGGTGAATTTTAGATCGGCTGCCAAGTTCCCCTTAACGAACCGATCTGACAGAAGTAAATAGCTGTGTCATCAGCATAAATGCAGTTAAGAATGATGCCATCAGAAAGGTTATTGATAAAAATTAAGAATTACGTAGATCCAGGGATGCAGCCTTAGGGGACTCCTGCATTAATGCAAAAAGATCTTGAAGAGTAGCCGTTCAAGACAACATTCATTACACAGACAAGAAAAGACACAGAACAAAGTGTAAGATAGTGAAATATTCTTAGGCAAATGTTTCTTTCTTTGGGGTTTTTGTTGTTGTTTTTATGGGTTGGCATTATCTGGCAGTACCTGGGAAATAGTCAGATGAATCAAGGGAAATAGATTTCTTAAAATACCAGTTCATTCTTTCGAGAAAAAAATCATTTACGGCCTGTGTTACAGATTAGACTCGATAAACAATTCATCTACCAGCAAAACATCTTCCCCATACATACTTCGAAAGCCACTTAGTAATGGTTTTATAACAAGGTTCAGGATAATCGAAAGGCCTTCTAAAATCGCCTGACCTAAATAGAATCGAATATTTCTGGCATGAGCTGAAAATCATTGTACATAAACAGAAGCCATCGAATATGAATGAATTGGAAGGATTCTGCGTCGATGAAATGACGATAATACCGGCTGAGATATGCAGAAGCCGCATCGAAAGCTACGAAACAAATCTGATAGCAGAGATCGAGAACAAAAAAGCTTCAACTACACGATACAATGGCAAAACTGACGCCATTTTATATTTTTTTAATTTCGCGCATGCGCGTCGTTTGTTTTTGATTTGTCGACTGCACAATATAATAGGGTCAGTTGGGCACCATGTGTAAAAAAGAAAAAAGAGCACCATGACGCAGTTTACTCAGCCAGAAGTTTAGAAACAGCATACTGTACTGCTTGGCATTCTCGCCGGAAGCTCTAATACACACATTTAAATGTTTTTGTGTGTCAATATGAAGACAGTGCACATAATTCGGAAGGAGTTGGATGGGTCTAATAGTGATTACGAAGGTGTTTGGAGTGATCACTAGTGGTGGTGACGTTATGCCTTATTCATCTTCCCGCAGGATCTGACTCAACACGGAGGCCTATATCAAGTTTCTTAAGGAGGTTGTGCTGCCCTGGGTCAAGAAGGAACACCCTATGTCTAGCAACAGGACTCTGCACCATGCCACACAAGCAGGAGAACCGAGTCATGTCTGTCAGATTGTTTCTACGATCATATACACTCTTACATCTGGCCACCTAACTCCCTAGACTGCAGCTCCTTTGATTATTATGTGAAGGAGGCAGTTGAGTGAGAAACCAGCAAAAACTTCTTGTAACACCAAAGATGAACTGAAAAGCAAGGATTATGGCAGCATTCACCAACATAACCAAGAAGACCGCCCAGAACAGATGCAGGAAATTCCGAAGTTGTCTGGGGGCAGTGGTTAAAGCTAGTGGCGATGTTATTCAATAAATTTACTCTTTAGTATTTCAAGATATTTTTTGCGTAATTTTAGTAAATGTATCTGTTAAAATGAGATGTCAATTTTATTTTCATTTTAGAATCATTTAGACGACAATTTATCCATCGCACCCTGTAGATATTAACTGAGAGGATCGAACATATAATTATAACAATAAAATATGGATCAATATAGAAATAAAATATGGGACAATATAGAAGTAAATTTGAATCACTATAGATAATAAAATATGGATCATTATTGAAATAATATACGGATCAATATAGAAATAAAACATGGATCATCATAGACGTAAAATATGGATCAATATACATTTAAAATATGATACGCTATAGTATAAAATATTATTCACTATAGAAATAAAATATGTATCAATATAGAAATAAAATATGAATCACTATAAAAATAAAATATGGATCACTATAGAAATAAAATATGTATCAATATAGAAATAAAATATGAATCACTATAAAAATAAAATATGGATCACTATAGAAATAAAAATGGATCACCACAGACGTAAAATATAGATCAATGTACATTTAAAATATGATACGCTATAGTATAAAATATTAATCACTATAGAAATAAAATATGGATCAATACAGACATAAAATATGAATCACAATAATAATGAAATAAGGATGACTATAGAAATAAAATAGTAATATTCTTTAATAGTAATAGTAATTTGAAAACTGTTTAAACTGTTTCACTAACGATAACTGCGTCATAGGCTGTCTTCTTCTATGTGCATGTCTGTTCAGTACGTAGGAGACCATGGCTGGCATAACTTCCTATCCTGTGTAACTCTGAGTAATTTTTGTGTATTTACTATCTAACGTATTCTATATTCTCTCCTCTAAGCTATTTGCTATTTCTGCTATCCCTCTTGCCTTGAGTATATCCTGCGTGTGTCAAATCTTCCATGCCTTCCTTTCTTCGTCTTTATATGTGTGCCAGAAATCACAACTGTCTGATTGTAATGCCGTCTATGTTTCCATTTTCTTTAAAACTTCATCATTGTTTACATGCGCCGTCCATGATATTATCAACGTCCTTCTGCATAACCAAATCTCTGTTGCCTTTGCAAGTAGCCACTTCATCCCTGGGGAAATAGTCCATCATTAAGTCATGTACAATGTAGCAAAAACATAAATAAATAAATGAGGGTGGGTAAAAAAAATCAAGTGCGGCGTTCGCCGGCAGACTGACTCTTCTTCTTCCTCACCTGCCTAAAGGAAATAGATTCCACACCTCTATTTCGTCGCCACCACACACTGAGCACTTTTCAGTTGACAAAGTCAATCGCGTCTTTTTCACTTTCTTTTTTCCTGTCAATCCACTCGTCAGACTAGCAAATGTAATCCGTCCCTGCCCCAAAAAAACATGCCCCCCAGTCGCTCTTAGTATCTCGCTTTTTATATCTCCTCAAGCAGGCCAGAATTTGCATATGTGCAAATCCCGTCTCGTAGAGACGAGACAAGCACTCATAAATTTAGCCCCCAAGAGCGGCTATATTTTCATTTCAGCACTTTGCACCCAGACACGTCCGTGTTCGTTTCGATCTCCGGGGTAAGCCATTTCTTTCGTCACAACACATTGTATTATTACACTCCCCCCTGATCTCATGATCACATATGATACAACCAGGGGGCGGTCTCATGCGTCGCATGCTTCTTTTCAGGGGTATAGCCACAGGGTTTTCACCAGACCAGTCATCACAAGAGGCATTTGCTGTATCTATGCTGGGCGCTGGCGTATCCTGCATTTTACCGACAGTTTAACTCTTTCACTCTCTGATGACATGTCAGAGCAGTCCGTCGGAGGGCCTGGTCCAATTATAGGCCGCATAACTTTGACATAGCGTGGCATTCTGACACGCCAACCTTGTATTTGGACATACGTCGCCCGTGAGAGACGTTTACCCACACTTGGTGGGCAGTTTTGAAGACAACCAGCCGTTGGTCTGGTACCGGTGCTGAAATTCCATCAGTCCCTTTCAACCGTATGCGATAGCGATAAATCATATTGGTTAGTGCCGTAGTGGTAGGGATACGTCATACTTTGGAGTGACGTTGTACCAGTACACCGCTTCTGAAATAACACACTGTCTTCTATCAGCTATCCTTTTCACAGTTCTCTGGCATCGCTCGATGATGCTGTTACCCGAGGGAACGTGCGCACAACGGAACCGGAGTCGGACTCACCACTCGTTCAGGAAATTCTTAAACAAACTGCTGCGAAAGGTGGTGTCGTTATCCATCAAAATTTCAGCCGGCGGGCCCCGCTCGCAGAACGGTGCTTTCAACAGGCTGATCACACTTACTGCATCTTGTCGGTGAGACGTCATCAGATGGTAAACCGAGTGGGGCCGCAATCAATTGATGTCAAAAAATGGGCTCCCTTATAATGGGTAATGTCCATCGCTATCCGGTGCCATGTCTCTTCAACAGCCTAGAGCGCCCTTTGGCCAGTGCACAGGTAATGGGTTGATTAACTGACATTCCTCACACTCCCTGATGATGGTTCTCACAGTTGCCTTGGACACTACAGGATTAATCTGCTTTACAAAGTAGAGTGTCTGCCTCACACCAGGATGGCCGCACTGTCGGTGTATAGTTCTGATTTGGTCAGACCCAACCGAACTCACGGATGCAGTGCAAGTAGGCTGTACAGGTTTAGTGTTCCTCCTAATTGCATCAGTCCACCTCTGAGGCACCCTTGTCAGTCGATCTGCTTTGTTTTGGCTAGATTTAACCTAAGTCACATCCATCGATGACGCATATTCGTTCACCAGTTTCATCAGCGTGTCGAGCCGTCGTCGGGTCAGCATCTCACTCGCTGCTTTTGTTCGAACTCCGGCCATCTCCGTGGTGGTGTCTAACACCCATTTATGGACATAAGCGGAATCTGTGAACAGGTGCAAAGTTGTCGCCTTCCAGAGGATTGCCAAATTCACCCCTTTAATAATGGCATCAAGTTCTGCAAGCTTAATATGTCGGGAGTCCTTTTCTGGCCGTAACCGACAGGCATCCTCTACCACGGTCCCACCACATTCCAACGACACGCCGGTAGCAAGAGAGCTTGCGTTGACCCATACACCGAAGTCTTGACCATTGACACACCATTTGCCACGTGCCGGGTCCTGCTTGTCACTCTAGTGAGAACCTCCTTGATCATGGTATTGAGATAGTCATCGTCAACTTTATCGACCCAACCAGCAGTAACCTCGGACGCTTGATGAAGACCACGGCCACACGAGGCCATCCACTCACAGGAAGATGTCCAATCACACTGTCGCATAACGAGAATACGTTGCGTCGGCTGACGACGTGTGGCATAACCGGGATTGCTCTATTTTATCTTTTTTGCAATTTATAGTTAGTCCTTTCTTCTCGCTTTCCTTTAAAAGGTTAAATATATTCAGATAGTTTCTTTCTTTTGCAATCTGAAAACTGCATGAATGCATTAAGATGAGAGTATCGGAAAGGTAAAATAGTGGAAACATCATCAACATTATTATTATTATTATCATCATCATCATTATTATTATTATTATTATTATTATTATTTCGTTTGATTTCTGTTGTATACATATTTTCTTTCGGATCCCAACCTAAAACCGAAGGTAAGAAATGTCTTCATGACATTTTCCACTGACCATTTTTGTAAATAAAGAACAAAAAAAACTTTACCAATCAATCCGAGGGCTCCAACTACAACAGGAATTATTGATGTCATGATGTGCCACAATTTTTAGATTTCAACTCCAAGATCATTGTATCTTGATGATTTTTGAAGATCTTAAAAGATGAATTACAATCTGCTGGGGGGTTGCCATGTCAATAAGAAAGCACATTCTGTTCTTGTGGTCTTTGACCACGATGTCTTGGAGATTAACTTTGATTGTTCTGTCTCTGTGTATTTTAAAATCCCATAAAATCGTTACAGGTCCTATCTATAATTGAGTCTGAGTGTACGGGTTTCTTGCAGTTTCATTCCCGTAAATGTTGCATATTTTCCAATGCAGATATTACCTTACTCTGTCATGCCGAGTTTTATATTCAGTTGGAGCTGACACTGCACCTGATACAAGATGGTCAATTGCTTCTGGATATTTACCACAGAATCTTCATTTGGGTCAACACATTTTTTTACTATGTCTGTTTGGTAATTTCTAGTTAGCAAGCATTGGTCCAGTGCAGCAAGAATAAAAACTTTGGTTTCAGCTTTTAATCCTTCATTACGTAAGCCCTATTGAGTAGACATCTCTATTTGTTTAAAATAGAAATAAAATTAATGTCTACCGACCTAGATTTCGAACGTTTTTTACTGAAGAAAATTAGCCTTCTGACAGGAATCGAAAGTGTATTCCGCTTTTAATATACAAGGTGAACTGACGATTATTGAAGACTGTTTTGAAATTTGCAAGGTCCAGGAGGCACGGTGGAGTAAAGGATAGTGGCTCGGATAGAGAAATCGGAAAGCCGAGTTCGAATCCAGTCGAATTCATTACGTTCACTTACTTGTTAATACCCTTGGGAAAGGTATGAATCCTCTTCTTCTCCCACATCTATGGGCAAATAGCAGGATAGACCGGGTTCTATAGCCTTGGATGGCAACTGGTCTACCTCAAAACGAAATGGCAACCTACTACAGGAAAAAATCTGCCTCGTTAGTCATGTATCGAAAGATACATGATCGCTTAAGCGTGTATCACACACGGCACATAACAGAATGACTTTTCAGTTGATTCCATTGCATTCACTTACTTGCTAATACCCTTGGGAAAGGTATGAATCCTCTTCGTCTCCCCTCCCCTAGTTATGGGTAGATAGCAGGACACCCCGGGTTCTATAGCCTTTGCTCGAAACTGATCTACCGTAGAAAGAAATGGCAACCTACTGCGGGGAAAAAATCTGCCTCGTCAGTTAGGTATCGAAAGATACATGATCGCCTAAGCGTGTATCACGTATGGCACATAACTAACTGACTGAAGGTACACGAGGATGCGTGAGTAAAATCCTAAGGTAAGCAGTTACAAGTGGAACAATGCGCTATTTCCCTAGGTAGGCTATTTTTTACGCTAATAAATATTGATCGGACCGTTCCCAGATTGACGTCGTGTGTGTCACTAAATTCTTGAGAGTGGTTGGTTAATCGGAAATCGGTTTTACCCGCAAGCATGTGCAACGAGAAAGCATCCACAAATGAAAAGCTTTCAGCGATCGGGTTTGAGCCGATGAGGAAAGACAAGTACGAACTGCACATGTCAAAATGAAATTATATTCAGCACTCTAAGAATTCTCTTGGTAACAGGTCCTCTATCCACCCTTTCCACACCCGTAAAATGCCGTTCTCTGTGCTCGATCACTGGGCTTCTTGAATAAACAAATTCAAAATATAACGACGCGGAAAGGACATCCTATTTACACACGTCGATGGCCAGTGCCTGTCAAGGCTAACAATAAGTGTAACAGTTTATGACAAAGTCGTTTTGTCCTAGCTGTTATAAGAAAGCTGTTTGCAGACCAGAGCATACGTACACACCAATTTTATTCTCTGACAGCTACATGCCAGGGACGGAAAATTTCGTTATAGTAGCCGGACATATTAAATATTTAGATGTACTCATGCATATTTTGTTTTTATTAATGTTCACCGTATATAAGGACCAAGAGCCATTTAAGATAGAGTATTATAGAATGAGTTTCTTGTATGAGCGGTAAGAGGAAGAGGTGCAGTTTATGAAATTAGAATAGGAAAAATAACGATTAAACCTAGACGTAAGCAGGTTAGGATTTTATTGGTCAGGTTTGATTTAGTTTGTTTAACGTCATATTAACTCTTTATAGGCCATTTAATGCCGAAATTTTATTTTCTTGTGTGCGTTTGTAATTTTTTTTTAAATGTATTGCTGGTATTTTTTACTATGAAAATGTATTGCTGGTAATATTTTCTAAGGTATTTCTATATTTTCATGTTTTAACCCATTACTTTGGTTGTTCACTATTTGACCATATCTGGGACATGTGCTTCCACCCTGTACCTGGGTAGACCTGGAAACAAAAGCAATAAAGAGACAAGACGAATACATAATATTAAACTCACCATTGAATTCGTCAATAGTATTTATTTTTATTTAATCATTGAGTCGATTGCTTCGACCATCGCGAGGAAAGTTGGCTCTCTGTGCCGCGCCAGGAAATTTTTCTCCCCGGAATCGATACTTCAAATATACAAATCAACCATTCGCCCTTGCATGGAGTATTGCTGCCATATATGGTCTGGGGCACCTTCTGTTTACCTCGGAGTTCTTGACAAGATCCAGTGACGGATATGTAATATAATTGGCCCTGATCTGGCATCTCGTCTACAGTCATTCTCTCACAGACGCGCCGTCGCCTCTCTCTGTCTTCTACAAATACTTTCATGGTAATTGCTCCGATGAGCTGCTTTCATTGGTTCCCAGACTCCATGAATTCAAGCGCCCTACGAGGCTGGCATCCCGCTCCCACCCTTACACTGTAGAAAGTTTTAAATGTAGCCGTCTCTTCTACTCCAATAGCTTCATACCTCGCACCTCTCGCCTGTGGAACACCCTTCCCAATTACTGTTTCCCTGAGAGCTATAATCTCCAACTATTCAAATGTAATGTCAATCGACATTTCCAGTTACCTTGATCTACCCACTATCCCTCTCCTCATCCTTTCTTCTATCACTCCTATCTGCTCTTGCTCCAAATCTTCTGCAACCCCCTGCATCCTAGTGGCTTCACGCCTTACTCGGGGCGTAATGCTTAAAAAGTTTTTTACCCCAATCAAGGCGATAAAGACATTAAGACTCGCTAGTTCAACAATAAAAGGGTGAAACCTAGTTTTCCAATCGAGTAGCAAGTTTAAATTCACGCGGTCGGGATAACAAGGATGAAAGCTGATCAGAACAATTGTCATAAACATATTTGTAGAAAAGACAGGGGGAAGCAACGTCAGGGCAATGGGAAAGTAACTGAAGTCGAAATGACAGATCCGGATCGATTACATTCCAGATCCTTGTTTGGATTTTGTCAAGAATCTCGAGAAATATATTTCGGACACCAGACCAGACCTGGTAATAATCTTCCATGCATAGACCAATGAGAGATTTATAAATATGCAAGATGGATTATGAATATGCAAGATGATTATTGTCTAGCATGACACCGTGAATAAACTTTTCATCCAGTTACCCTAACATTTGATTCGATATAATTGTCCCACTTCCTGTCAGTGGAAATCGTAAGCTCAAGATGATGCAAAGTGTTGCTCTCCTAAAGGTTAGCATCAGTCATGCTGATGGAAAACAAAATAGGTTATTTATGGTGGTTAAATGATATCAATTTTCTTTGGAGGCGTTCAAACTTACAAGCCTTTCTTTGTCACCGTTAATCACTGTCATTTTTTAGATCAGCTGCTAGTTTTACCTTTAATGGGCCTAACAGGCTTTCTATTAAGGCAGGAATAAATTATTGCATCATCAGCATAAATAACAAGTTAAGAATGGATGACATCGGTGAGTCGTTGATGAAGATAGGAAACAACGTAAGTCAAAGGGTAAAGTCCTGGATGAGGTGGCATTAATGTGACATGATCCTGAAGCGGGTCATTCCATACCTACCTGTCACCCCTCGGGGTAATGTATTTCACCTCTTAACCAATCAGCATCTTAGTTTCAGCAAACCAGGTTTTTCATTGGCTGAGACCTTAAAACTGTAGTAAGTTTGAGCAACAGTACCTTTTCCCGCGTACCGCTTTTGGAGCCGATTCTGAGACGACAAACTCAATAAATAGAAGCGTTTCGATTCGATTCAAACAGTCAGAACTTCAAACCGGGGGAGATGCTAAAAAAATCCACGCTAGCCAAAACTTTGACCTAACTACACTTTTCGCGTGCTAATTCTTCTGACTCGACAAACAGCACTTCGCTCTCTCAAGAACATTACTTACAACATATAAAGAAAGTGAATTGACCCACTACTAAACAGTATTTGTAAATCTCAATCCAACATCAAGACAACAGCTAAAGGTACATAACTCTTACAAACTTTGAACAGTAACTTTAACAAACGCACACATACACACTAGTGACTGAACTCCCACAAAAGACAATTTGTAATACGATAAAACATCTTGTTTAATTTCATACACAAATCCTAACCACAAGCTTACGCACATTGAAACTCAGCATAATCCTTCTACATATTTTATTACAACTGGTCGCACTTGATCAGCAATATCTATCTTAATTGTGTATGTTCAATTGATATAAAATTAATGTTATTTGTTAAACCTTTAATCATGTTGTCCTCATTTTTGATTCCTCCTGAATGATTTTACCTTCAATGTTCTTATTTTTATATTTGTTGTGGATGAATGTCTTGTGAACACCTACATTTCTAAACCTTCTGATAACCTAACCTTCTGATACACAAAATACATTCGCCAATCTGCAACAAGCTCAACACTACCTTCAGTTGTCTTTGTTAGTTGTTATTCCCTAAGACTTTATTCCCTCGAAGCCAAAATTCTGTCCGATATTTACATTGCTCGGAATATCATCCTCATCTTTGTTGCCATATTTATCACAACGTTTCAGCCATTGTACACTCCGGACATCTTCAGGTGGTTGGAATGTCAAACTGAACCCTTTCTTTCGCTCGCTGGGTTAGACTGTTCTAGTTCTAAAATTGTGATCATGGCCAATTTTAATGAATGTGTTGGATGCAACAATCGTATGTGGGCTGGAGAGATTGGGCCTAATGGTTTCGGCTCAGTAAAATGGAAACGGATTGTAGCTTCTCTCATTCGCTAAAGAGTTTAATCAAAGCCTTACAAATGCGTTCTTCTAAAAACCCATGAACCGTAAACCGCCCTAAATGCATACCAGGTCGAATGACTAGCATGTGATCAATTTTGTAATTATTCACTGATGCCATTTAAGGGAATTTGATCGGATACAGATCGAGATTTGATGGTGGACATTACTATCATTATCTCTTGTAAACCTTTTACGCTCAAAGAATTCACTGGTAACCTTAGATATACGAGAAAACGCATTGTCTTACATAAATACGCACTTCACTTCGAAACTGTGGGGGTTGTTACTTGTACCATTCAAAGAAAGTATTGTTCGTGAAATGGCAATAGTTACCAGTGTTCAGTTTAAATCCTTCATAGATTTAGAATGGCCCAATAATAGCTTGGCAGAAAAATCCATCCCATATCATCACATAGCCGCCACCTTGCTACCTTCTTCTAACCACAGGCACATTTCTATCGGATAAAATCCACCCTTTGGCCCATCCATCACGTGCATCGAGTGTCATCCGAGATTTGTCCATGAAAATTACTTTAGAAAAATCAATTTTCATACCTTTTTGGCACAATTCTGTCATTTGAATATATTTGCTTTACTAAGACGAGTTTGCCTAGAAATGTAATTGACAGATCCTAATTTGCGAAGTAAGCACCTTTTCTTTTCTTCTTGACTCCCTCAATTCCAACCTATTTAACCCTTTCGGGTCGCCTAGGACATATGTGTCCGACGGATGTTTTCAACACGTCCTGCGGGACATAATTGTCCCAAAAACGCAATGATATGGAATAAAGCGAACATAGTTTCCCATTGCTATATTTATAACTATCAGCCATAGCCAGCTGGTCGATCAAAAAACGTTCAATTAGAATGGAGCAAAAACAGCATCATGTTTAGATGTAAGAGAGTCTATCTTCTTCAATTACTTTAAAGTACTTTCATTAAAACACATTTTAAATTAATGCAGTTACTGATATAACAGAAGTAGTCTGTATTTATTCAATCGAAGTTAGCTGAGGACATGAAGGAGAAAAACAGGCAACATGAAGATCCACTTCCGACCACAATTATTTTGGAGTTTTTGAAATTCAATTTGTCAGTGTGCTACCAGGGATGTAAAAGAGGGCATTTATATAGCAATTGTTAATTTTGATGAAAATTGGTTGAAAGATCAACGAAAAATGAGAAAGAAACTAGTAAAAATCGCCATTTTCGCTACTTACGCGGGTTTTCACTATATGGATGCACTCAATGATCAAGTTAAATGACTGTTAAACAATCAACTTATTGTTGGCTGTAGTGAAGTTTGTATTAGATTGCTTGAAAATTGAGGGATTTTTTAGTTTCAAATTTGTGTTGAAATCGATTTTTTGTTTTTCCGCGGTTTTTCGCTAAATGCTGTGGTGTAGGAATAAACATGAGGTATCGTTGAGCTCGGCATGACGTAAGTAACCTACATACCGAGTTTGAACGAAATCGGAGGAAAATAGTTGAATTCATCGACTTTTGATCGGCGTTTTTTTTTAATTATCGATTTTTATGCTAAGAACCTGTCTCTTACATTGTACAATGTACATTCCAAGTTTGGTCAAAATCGATTGGATAGATCTAGAGTGAAAAGGTATCACACAGACAAACACACATACATCCTCTGTTTTATATATATATAGATAGATAATACATTCAATAATATTTTTCTAAGTCAAAGTCATTTAGATATGTCTACTGAAACAAACAATAATATTTTTTGCTGTATTGCGTGAATGTGGACTTGAAATGGTTAAATTTCTAAGCACTACTTTAAAGTGGTTGTTTTGCTATAACTCGCTTTAGTTTAAGTTCCACTCGAGAATAGACAATGTTTTTCCTTTCCTTCTATTTCTCAACTAAATTATATTTTTCCTTATTTGTTCGATTATCTTTGCAAAGCTACGTTGGGATCTCCAATGTGGACATTCCTTCCCGTAATAACTTTGCCATTTTCTATTTTCAGCATTTGTTAGATCCTTCCCTTTACACATGTTTCAACATAAATTATGGAAAAAAAGAAATAAAAGGTTTAATTGGATTACAGAGCGCTCAAACTAATATGAGTTTAATAGACATAATAGCAGTTTTAATAATAAATGCATTAACTTCCATAAAACATGTTCAAAATAACTAAACATTTAACATAGGCTTTGTTTTGACGTCTACATTAATCGTTTAAAATTTGACAAAAATGTTCAAAACAATTTCAATTTATTTGCATAACTTAGACAGACTCTCTCTCTCTCTCTCTCTCTCTCTCTCTATATATATATATATATATATATATATATATATATATATATATATATATATATATGGTGGTGGCAATAAAGTTACTATACAGTATACATTTACTTCACAATAAATATTAAGACAAAGCAGTTAATCAACAGTTAAGAAATTTATTATTAAAATGGTTCTCATTAATTTCAGGTTAAACAAAGCATTGAAGGAGGTGACTTGCAGTTCGAACTGCAAGTCACCTCCTTCAATGCTTTGCTTTTTTTATTATACATAACTGCATAGTGACTTTATTGACTTTATTGATATATATATATATATATATATATATATATATATATATATATATGACCTGGGAATTAATGTTATCAGCATAGATAGATAGATAGATAGATAGATAGATAGATAGATAGATAAGCAACGTGAAATTCTTATACTTAGAATAGATAGATAGATAGATAGATAGATAGATAGATAGATAGATAAGCAACGTGAAATTCTTATACTCAGAATAGATAGATAGATAAGCAACGTGAAATTCTTATACTCAGAATAGATAGATAGATAGATAGATAGATAGATAGATAGATAGATTAGCAACATGTTAACAAAATTATGACAACAGTGAGAATTTTTCTTTCTTTATTTTCATCCCGCGAATGTTTTCAGCTTTCCTGAAATCTCTTTTGACAACATTGGTTTCAAATCTTCGTTTTCTTTTACACACGTTCATTTGACTTTTACTGTTTAACCAATTCTTTATCTTCTCTCCCTTGCACTGGTTTTTTTTTTTTTTTTGGTTTTTTTTTTTAGCTTTTATTTTTACTGTATAGCAAAAAGTGAGTACCAAACATTCTCGGATATCTGAAAATAATTTCCTTTTCTTTCAGGAATTATTTTACTTAACTTATTTATTTACTTGTTTTGCGGGCTTTTTTTTTATTAATTAAATGGTTTGGGGTTTTTTTTCTAAATTTCCTGATTTTTTTTTTCCTTTTCAAATTTTTTTTTTTATTCTTTCACTTGTGTTTGTATTAGCGTTCCTTTCCCGATTGGCTTTTTAATTGTTTTCATTATCAGCATACGTTTCTTTTGCTTTCTCTTCGTTAGCTTCTCATCGCATTTTCCCCTTACATCAATCCCGACTCATTCAGTTTTTTCAATGCTTCCCTCACGATTTTTCATCCAACTTCTTTTTTACTGTTCTTGAAACGTGCGTTTTGTTTTTCTTTTTTTTTCTTTTACTTTTCATTTAAATTCCCAATTTTCTTACGTTTTTCCATCTAAGTTCTTTTTTTTTTTTTTGTATCTCTTCATTGCTTAAAATACGTTAAAATTACTTTGTCTTTCCTTGACGTTCTCCTGAACTGAGTTTAAACGCAGAGAAAAAATAAAGCCGAAGAAAGTAGTGATACAATATTCTCCATTTACAATGTTTTATTTTGTTTGGTTCAAGATTATAAGTTATTTATACAATATGATCTTCCTTATCGTCTACACATTTAAGCAAAGATCAGTTGACTAAGAAATCTTTAATTAACCGGACACAGCGTATCACTCTGTAACCTCCAGATAAACAGCTTACTTAGCGCGACCAAGAGAAAATAAATTAAATGGCTTACGGTCAAATCTCGTTCAAACCCCGGTTCTCCAAGAGTCACTGAATTTAAGCAACGTCAGTACCTAGCTTGTGAGTACCAGATGCTGTAAGCTTGGGTGTGCGGGAGGTGAAATGGGTAACGGCTCCAAATGGCAAATCGGAGAGCCGTGTTCCAATTCTAGTCGGGTTTGTTATATTCACTTACGCGCAAATATCTTAACCGAAGCCAGCGCAACAGAGGTCGCAGGCACTGGATAACTTTTCCCCTTGACCTGTACGTCTGTGTGTATCCCACATTAAAAAAAAATCCTTGTATCACATCCCGCCATCCTAGGGTGGGCGCATATAAAGAAAAAAGGGTTCAGTTTGAAATTCCAAGTAAGTTACCAAATACGAAGAGAGAGACCTGAAGAAGGCTGGAGAGTGGAACGGCCAAAATTTTGTGCATATAACAAAAAAGATGAGCGTGCATGTTCGAATAGCAAATCGTAATCATAATGATAATAAATTATCTAAAAAATGACAACTGAAATTAATCTTAAAATCTTGACCTTAACTGACCTAAGTTTTCTTCTGTGAGCCTTGTCCCTCCAGAATGTCGGTGATCATTGCTTTCCACAACTTAATATCCTTTGTAGTTCTGTTCAGCCATCCATTTGCGCAATACTGGAATATTTTATGAGAATTGTTTCGCATTGAATATGAAATAGTTAGGGTATTGAAAGGTCTTGAAATTATTTTCAATATATTTCTTCTCTCCGTGTAAATACTGAGGGCTGCAAATTATGAATGCTCTTAAATAGAATCCAATGATCATTCCGCATTTTATTTCGTTGCTTTTAACTACAACCGAAAAGAATTTATCTAAACTCAACATAAAATTTGTCACAACTACATGTAAAAGAATCAAAGACTTAATCAATAAATAAAAAAAAAAACAAGCCAAAACTTGAAGGAGGAATTCACTCTATCAAATGCAGGAATTGCCAGAATGAAGATATTAGGGAGGAAACCTCAAGAAGTTTAAACGAAAGACTATATGAACACAAAAGGGACATTCAAAACGCATTGGTTGTTCACCGTAACGAAACTGGCCCCAATTTTGACTTAGGGAATGCTACTTTGATTAAAAGAAAAAATAATTCACTGAGACGAAAATGTCTGGAAGTGCCTTGATCGATAATACAACCACGGTAAATTTGTGCCCAGGCTCTTACATTCACTTAGCTGTATTCCTAATTGGAAATATGTAAAAATATCTAACCAACCTGCTAACTGCTTGAAGATAGATGAATCAGGATTTTTGGCGATAGATTCCAGAAGGCGTCATTTTTTGGCTTCTCTGGAAAAAACATTTGGAACCATTGGCGATATCTTCAGAGATACAAGGCAAAATGGCTTCTACTTTTGTATCGCGATGCCGCAGTTTTGGATATTTAAACGGACAAACTTTTTGGTTTTGATCAGGGAAATCAGCTGGCCAAACGCCAAGCAGCGTTCAAGACCGACCGGCTTTAAAGCAAATGCAATCCCCCGAGAGTCTGAGATAAAGGCACTAAACCATTCCATCAGCCTTAAGCTGACTTTCGTTCAAGAAATGATGTGTTTGCTTTCGGATCCGGTAGAGCAAAATACTGGTAGAGTTATTTTTGTTTCATTAACATGTTTTTAAATGTGCAGGTGGTTGAAGTAACAGCGTGAATATTTGTGTGTTTTTTTTTCTTTTTTTACCAATGCCAGGAGATTAATAATAAAAACTAGGAATCGAATATTTGAGGTAATTATTCGAAGATCGAAACAACTCAAGTCACCCACTTTTATTTACTAATAAACAAGAGTCTTTTTGGCTGCATCATAAGAAACAGCAGAACAACTAGAGTTTCAATTCTGACCTTCCTTCTCTTTTTCACTTTCTCTTTCTTTCGCTCTTTCTCTCTCTCTCTCTCTCTCTCTCTCACACACACACACACACACACACTCTTTATATCAATCTATTTCTATTCCTTTTATCACTCATTCTTGCACTCATTATCACCTCTATCTTTCATTGGTATCTCTCTTTCTATCTTTCTCTGACTCTTTATCTTCCTCTCCCTCCGTCTCACTCTTTTTTTCTATCCCACTCCATCTTTCTCTTTCTCTTTCTTTTATTTCATTTTCTCTCTAGTTCATAAATCTATACGCAAATAACACAAATGTATACACACTTAGAACTCGCCCCGTGAGTCGGCCTTCGTTATATATATATATATATATATATATATATATATATATATTATTGTTCCTTATATATATATATATATATATATATATATATTTTTAGGAATCTAAATGAAATAATAATAATAAAAAAACGAAAGAATATTAATCTACAACCCAATGTGTCTGAAGATTTTAATTTTTTAATATTTGTTTATTGTTCAATATATATATATATATATATATATATATATATATATATATATATATATATTCTAATTTGTTTGTATTTTTCGATTATATATATATCTAATTTGTTTTTATTTTTCGATTATATATATATATATATATATATATATATATATATATATACATATTTAGATATATAATTTATTATAATTTTATAATATATACAAAAAACAGTTTACTGACTACAAAGAGGAAACTTCGTTTCGATGCATTTCAATATATGTATATTTCTGTAAATATATATATATATATATATATATATATATATATATATAATGGAAAACTAAAAATTAATACGAATATATAAATACATAAAGAACCACACACACACACACACACACACACACATATATATATATATATATATATATATATCCATGCAATGAGAACGAAAGTAATATAGAAATTCTAACGTTGACAGCATTAATCCAAAAGTGGGCTCGATTCCGATAGTAAAGCGATAATTATTTATTATAATTTTATTATAGACAAAAACAGTTTACTCACGAGAAATTCAATTCAACTGCACCTCGATAAATCGATATATATATATACACCATGATATATATATATATATATATATATATATATATATATATATATATATATATAGTATTTGTTTTTTAGTTCTTGATTTTTAAGTGACGTCATAAAAATTTGTTTTCGTGTCTGCATTTTCGATGATTTCTGCTCATTTATTTAGTAATTTATGTTTGGTCTGGGAAGGTAATTATGGCGATTAAACAAAAATCAAATCCCACCAAAAATATCATGAAAAATAAGAAAACATCAGCGTAGGACAATAAATCCAAAAATTGTAAAATCTGGATGAGAAAATGTTTTCCTTGACGATGGCAGTTATAGAATATCCAGACTTTGGCTCATCTTCAAGACTCTCTCTTCCTTTCATAAATTCAGCTACCCACTTTTGCATTGCTTAGGAACCTGCAGCGCCATAACGTACCATCCATGTCAGTATGAATGACCTTGTGGGCTAAACTCTATTTCGGCAGGTACTTTATAACACAGCGATGCCAAATTTTGTCTATTTTCATGAGAAATCACTACTACTGGGAAAAGACTATATACTTAATAAGAAAATTTGAAATTAATGCATGGGATATTTCACAGCTCATGTAATTTACATAATGTATATTTGGGCACGGTGGAGTAATGGATAACGGCCCGGATTGAGGAATCGGAGAGCCAAGTTCGAATTCCAGTCGAATCCACTACATTCACTTACGTGCTTATACCTTTGGGAAAAGCTATGAATCCTCTCCACACCTCCAACCGGCTATGGGTAAGTAGAAGGACAGATAGCAAGTGGTCTACCGCAGAAAGAAATGGCAACCTACTGCGGGAAAAAAATCTGCCCCATCACGCATGTCACATAATTGACAGTAATGGTTGTTTCGCTAGATCAATTATACATGCACACACATATGCGCGAGAATACGCACACACACTCACACAAAGAAAATTATAAACCAACCCCAATAATAATAGCATCCCAATTAGCACATGGACATAATTAAAAATGGCTGAAACCTCCAGACGGGTGGACCGAACAGTTGCTAATAAATTGCTATAACTATTATATTTTAAGGGTACCCTGTAAGAGTGGCTTTTTATATATATATATATATATATATATATATATATATATCAAAACTCAGTGGCGACAGACTGCTTCATGCTAGACGCAATCATCAAGCCTGAAACAGTCTGTTACATCTGAGTGTTGACTTAAATGTCACTTTTATTTTTACATACGCTCTAGCCCTGATATTGAGCACTTTATCCCAGAAATATAGCATACCTTAAATCTACATTTCTTCATATATATATATATATATATATATATATATATATATATATTCTGTATCCTTGGAAACGTGAATTTTCTTTAAAACCCAGTAATAAAAAAAAAAAGTTACTCCAAAATTCGCTTGAGGATGAAATGGAACTAAAGTCTTTAATTTAATTACAAAATTAAATTCGAAGCTTTTAGCTTTCATTTTTGAAACATAGTTAGAACTGCGTAGCGAAAAAAAAAAACATATTTTAAATCAATTAATTTATAATATTAATGCTCCGTAAATTTACATTGAGCACTATTTTGTAAAAATAAAATATCTATAAGAACACCGGATTATATATCTTACTGTTCTTTTTTATATATATATATATATATATATATATATATATATATATATATATATATATATATATGTGTGTGTGTGTGTGTGTGTGTGTGTGTGTGTGTGTGTGTGTGTGCGTGTGTGCGCGTGTGTTGGCTTTGTAGCTGTCTGTAATGCTTTATTTGAATTTTTTTTCTATGAAAATATTCCACCAATCAGGACCATCAAGAAAATGTCCACAGAGGCAAGATTTTGTAATGTCGTTACGCCATATCTAAATAATATGCTATTTTTTTCCATTCTGTTCTTATATGTTTGTTATCCTTTACAAAAAAAAGCAACAAAATAAATAAAAAAAAATATTCTGCTGCTGCTGACGTTCTCGGTCTCTCTCATAAAATACAATGTACATTCAATTCCTACCTACAAAAAATAAAAAAACATATGTAACAAGGATTTTCTTTTCTTACAGAACATAAAAAATACTTTAAATGAACTTGCATAAGTCACGCAAGTAGGTAACAATTTATTTCGTTTTTGTTTTTCCTTCAAAATGAGAGAAAATTTACCATGTACATACCCGCAACTACGTTTCTCTCGAACATCCTGTCTGCTTTTCGCTCTTTCTATAATACGTGTGAAGTCAGTTTTGGCCAATTTACATCTTCTAGTCGTATTATCCAACCCAAACGCAAAAAAAAGATAAACATACAGTATAAAAACAGACAGTATTCTCTGTCAATTTTTACAAATGACTATAGAAAAAGCAAAAGAGCAAAAATTAAAGAAACCTGTAGAGTACGGTAGGGCCATTTTTAGCGACAGGAAGTACACTCGTCGCCATCTTTCTTTTTCTTTTTTTTTTTTCTTTTTTTGCAGTTATCTTTTATTGATTTTTTTTCTCTGTGTTTCACTTTCAACAGAAATCACTCCCGTGCTATTCATGTTTAAGAAAAACCCGAGACTGCTGATATGTTATTGTATCTATTGTTATAGTTTTGTTTTAATGTATCCCTGTATGTATCGGTATTGTATTTCCTTCCTTCATCAGACGTTTATGCGTGAGAGCTCTGAGGGCGCGCGGGTATCTACGTATGTTTGGATATGAGACTTTTTTTTTATCAACCACACATTCTTTGTTAATAAATTTTCAAAATAAGCATTTTCGCATATATATATATATATATATATATATATATATATATATATATATATATATATATATATATATATAATTATTTGATCATAATATCACTTCACTCACCTAACTTCTTTTGTTCTATGTCGTTCTTTCGTTCGACTGCCTGATATATTTTAAACATTTCACCTCAAACAAGGCTATAAAAGCACTAAGACGCAAGAGGTTACTGTGTGTAAGCGAATTTGAGAAAAAGAAAACATTATTAAGATGAGAGAACAACAAAAGAACGGTATTAAGAAGACAGAAGATAACGATTGTTATTGCATTTAAATTTTTGAAGATCGAAGTTGAATGGAAAGCAATAAAGTGAAAGAGACTTCCACAAACGATTAATGCGAGATAAGAAACTGTTAGCATAAAACTTACGGTTATATCTAGCCAGTACAACTGTAAATTGATGAGACCTGCCTGCCAAACTAGTACTGCACTAAACTACGTAAAGACTATGTATACCAAATAGGAAAGCCCATCAGAAGAATTAGAAGGAAAATATATATCGGAAAGATACGGGTGAGCTATGTTACTATGTTGACTGAAGCCAAGACGCTATAACAACTGAGCTATAATTTATATTAATAATAAATATACATTTTTCTCACCTGTAGAACAGTTTTGAGTTTCATGCACAATGTAACTGTCAGGTGATGATTGAAAACTGGCCTGATTTTCTATAAGCACCTGACTATTGTATCGTGCATGAAAATCAAAGTTGGGCTACCACTGAGGAAAAATATGTATTTCTTTTATTACTACACTAATACGCATATATATATATATATATATATATATATATATATATATATATATATATATATCCAAATGAAGAGAAAAAACAAACAGATTTAGAATCCACAGTTCTTTAGCATTTACTTTTTTTGGAAAAAAGTGCTCATTACCACGTAGAGCATAATATTTTTTAATGATATTTTTATTTCAAAATATTTTACATTGCGACACGGAAATTTCTATGTTTCGGGACTTAATTTTCTTTTATCCTGCCGTCGGGCAATGTTCGTTAACTTTTGATGGAAATGGTTTACTTTTGAAAACAGAAAACAATACGTTTGCTTATTAAAGAGTTAAGTTGGGTGGGAGGTGAACAAGATTTAAAAATCTTATGTGTATGCCTCTTTTGACTAATCAAAACACAGGTCAAAGCTAACGCGGAAAAGTTTAAAATGTAGGTTAGATGTTGGCGGGTGTGTTGGCATTCATACATGTCATGGGGAACTGTTATATTAAGACACGACTTCATACTTCCGTTTAGGAATATGCATTTAAGTTATGAAGAAATAATCTGATATATCTATATCTGTAACAGTAGGTTAATTTGACTATATATATATATATATATATATATATATATATATATATATATATAGATATATATATGATAGAAATTATTAAGAGGATTTGATAATTATAATTAAGTAATTCATCGAGTCTGAAAGAAACCTCAACAGAATGCAGAAAGCATGGTTATATGGTTATAGAGAATCACAGTTGAGTTCCACCACGGAATATGTGAGCGAGTGGCGCTATATTGAGTCTGATTTGCTACCTCTTCGTCACCGAGGCCAATTGGGACAGTTGGTATGACGTTTGCATATTAACCTAACTGTCAGGGTTTCAGTTGTCGGTAGTGGATGCGCACTGCTGATGAGTTCCAAATATATATATATATATATATATATATATATATATATATATATATATATATATATATATATATGAAGAATCATAGTTTTAAGGTGTGCTATATTTATGAGAAAAAGTGATCGATATCAGAGATAGGGCGTATATAAATATAAAAGTGAACATTGAAGTCAACACTCAGAGGCGATAGACTGTTTCATGCTAGACGCAATCATCAGGCCTGTGAGTGTTCTTCAGAGACGTCTGACACCAGCATTATTCAACGGCATATTATACTTGTATCTGCGATTACAAAGTCTCACTACAACGGGCATTGCGGAAGTGACAATGAGTATTTGTTGATATTTCAAAAATGGCAACGAGTGTTCATTGACAATTAATTTGTTTGTTATACAAGAACAGAGAGCCTCTTGTAGAGCCTCTGAGATTTGGTATGCATGCTTATCTCGACAGTTTGTTTCATGTTTAAATGCTTCTGGTTTAAAGATGGCGTTTAAGCATGAAACAGACTGTCGTCACTGGGTGTTGATTTCACTGTCCACTATAATATTTGCATACGGTCTATCCCTGATATTGAACACTTTAACTCATAAATATAGCCACTTTAATGTTCACCTTTATATATATATATATATATATATATATATATATATATATATATATATCCATCATGCTCTTATCTCAAATAACAACTTAAAAGAGACTGTTTGATCAACACAAGCAATGTTAAAAGATTTATGTTAAAAAGATAAAAAAATAAAAAAAAACAAATGGAAACTACAGACAAAAGTTCATTTTCTCCATCAAGACATTCATTTCTCTAGTTTACTGCTACCAGCAAGCAGAAATATTTCTTCTCCCAATGATGGCCATTTTGGCCGAAACTAGTCGAAGAATCTAAATGAAATAATAATAAAAAAACGAAAGAATATTAATCTACAACCCAGTGTGTCTGAAGATTTTAATTTTTTAATATTTTTTATTGTTCAATATATATATATATATATATATATATATATATATATATATATATATATATATATATATATATATATATACTGATTGCACCCCAAATGTATACACTCTTTAAATTACAATAAATGCAGTGTTTTTTGACTTAAAAACATGATTAATTGTTAATATTAACAACTATTAATGGTTATTGATTTACAAAGAAGATTTAACGATTTTCAATAAATATGTAATTAAATTAAATACATGGCTAGAAATATTCAAACTAACGACAAAATCAAAAAGTGAGTACATTTTAGGGACAGCCTTTATATATAAATATTTCATGCCCCTCCCTCTTGCATTTAACCTTCCATTGTTTATGTTACATTTCCCCGAATATTGATTTGCCCCGTCCCTTAATTATTACTATAATATTATTAATAATAATAATATATTTTTCTCCCTCCCTTACATTCTCTCTAAGATTGCTCCGTTCTTAATTCAAAAAAATATTTAATGTTAATTTTCTCTCTTTCCAAAATTTAATATTCTTTTTTTAATATAATCTTTTTTTTTAATATAAATTTTATTAATGTTAATTTTCCCTCCCGCTCCATGACATTCCAACTACTCTTGCTTTCCTCCCCTTCAACCGTAATCCCCGTTAAGAACGTTCAAAAAAATAAGCCAAACTTTGGAGAATCAATATTAAGCCTCCACTACCTGAAGAGACCTTACCGGTGGAAACCATGGCAACGTGAGTGGTTAGTATTCCTTGACTTTGATATTTAATGGTCCTGCACATTCGGCTTTTCTTTTTTTATTGAGCACTCTTTTATATAACCGTTTTCCGGCGAAATCTAACTTTGACCGGAAAAAAAAAATATATATATATATATATATATATGTGTGTGTGTGTGTGTGTGTGTGTGTGTGTGTGTGTGTGTGTGTGTGTGTGTGTGTGTGCTCCTTGTTTCCCCTTCCATCTGCTTTTAATTTTGTCACTTTACTCTTTCTTCTTCTTTTTTTGTCTTTTTTGTCTTTCTCATCCCCTCTCTCTGTGTGTGTCTCTCTCTCTTTCAATTTATTATTCACTCTTTCTTACTACGTTTTTTCTTGTATCTTTTTTCTTTCCCCTTTTTTCTCTTTGTTTCTCTCTTCTCCTTTTCCTCCCCCTCTTTCTCTTCTTTTCTGTCCATATTTCTGCCCGTTTCTTTTATTTATCTATATTTCTTTTTTCTCTCTCTTCTTGTTATCTGTCTCTCTTTCCCTTCTTTCTCTGTTTGGTTCTTCTTCTTTTTTCTCTCTCCTTTTCTCTCACCCTATTTTCTTTCCCTTCATTTTACTTTACTTCTTCTCTTTTCTTTCTTTTGTTTTTCACTTATTTTCTTTTTCTTTATTCTTTGTTTGTCTCTATTTCTTTTCTTACCGTATTTATCCTTCTTTTTTTCTCTCTTTTATTTTCCCTTTCTTTTTTTCTTTTTTTTTTTGTCTTCCTGTACCTTTTCTCTCTTCTTTCCTTTCCTTCCATCCTTTTTCTCTTCTTTCTTACCTTTATTTCTCCGTTTCTTTCATTTCTTTCTTCTTTCTTTCTTTCTTTCTTTCTTTATTTGCTCGCTCTCTTTATTTTTCTTTCTCTCTTTTTTTTTCTTTTGTGTCTTTTCTTATTTCTGTCGATTGGTTTATCACTTTCTTGTTTTCTTTCTTTCTGTCTTTTATTTCTCTCTCTCTCTCTCTCTCTCTCTCTCTCTCTCGAGCGCGCTGTTCTTTATTCTCACTCTTTACCTGCTTTTACTCTCTTTTCTTCTATTTTTGTCAATTTCATTCTTGTCTTTCAGATGCTTTCTCTCTTTTTACTGCTCTCTTTTGTTACTCCCTTTCATTAATTTTTATCACTCTTCTTTCTTTCTTTCTTTCTTTCTTTCTTCATCTCTCTCTCTCTCTCTCTCTCTCTCTCTCTCTTCTGTCTATTATTTGCTTTCTCTCACTTTTCTTTTCACTTTCTCTCTTCTTTTCTTCCTCCCCTTTTCTTTCTATTATTTTTTTTATTTTTATTTTTCCGTTTCTTTCTCTCACTTCTTTTTGCCCTCATTTTTTTCTTTCTTTCTTCTTTCCATTTATTTCTCTCTCTCTCACACACACTTCCTTCTCTCTTTTTTTCTCTTCATTTTCGCTTTGTCTCTATCTTCTCTCTCTCTCTCTCTCTCTCTCTCTCTTTCTCTCTCTCTTTCTATATATATATCCTTTATTCTATTTCTCTCTTCTTTTCTTTTTCTTTCCGTCTATTTCCCTTTATCACTTTTTCGCGCCAGTTCTTTAGTTTTTCATGAATTCGTTGTTTCAGATTAATACGACATTTTGCTGGATAATTTATCAACAATTTCCCACATTTCATGGTTTCTTTTTAAATTTTATATTTTCGGCGTCTTTTACTTACCCCCGCTTCCCGCCACCCCATACACACGCACATATCCCAACGCGAACCAGTTGTTGAGAACATTTTCACTACAAATATCAATACGCATATCCATACAGTGATAAATAAACCCATCCCAAGAAAGCCAGCATTCACTGACACGTGAAAGGCAAAATAAGTAGACAAGATTCGACTTAGGTTCACAATAACATAGGTATGCAAATCGCGTTCGGGCAGAATCGGGGGGGGGGGGCGGTGATGAGTCGAATCGGAAGTTGGCGCTGTATACCAACGGCCTTTTTTATATTTTATTTTTTTTTTTAGCTTTGACGAGGACAGGGATTATTTTATTTATTTTTCGACTTGTTTCGGTTTTATTTTATATACATATTTATTTCTTTGACTGAAACATCAAGAAGAAATTTTAACATTTGTTCTTTACGTGTCAAAATTATGTCGAAGGTTTCTTTGCAAGAAACCTGAATCACTGTCCTGTCGAAAAATGTGCGACGGCGTGATATTGCGGGAGGGGAGTCTCTCTCTCTCTCTCTCTCTCTCTCTCTCTCTCTCTCTCACCCTCTCTCTCTCTCTATATATATATGTATTATATATATATATATATATATATATATATATATATATATATGTATATTTCTCTCTCGTTCTCTCTCTTTTCTCTGAAGATACAAATACACTATATTAGTCTATTGATATCAAAATGAACAGACTAATCGAGATTAATAAACTGAGGTATACATTTAACAGTCTTAGATAGATAGATAGATAGATAGATAGATAGATAGATAGATAGATAAGTCTTAGAAAGAAAGAAAGAAAAGAAAGAAAGAAAGAAAGAAATTCTTAGATAGATAGATATACTCATTTCTGTTAACAGGGGTTGAGTTTTTAGGAATATTCTAGGCAATCATAGATAGATAGAAAGATAGATATGACCAAACTGAAATATACATGAAAAATTACAAATAATCAAATTTGCTGACAAAAAAATTCTCTTAATCCAAAGGAGTGTATTAACTGTAAATTGCCGACACAGTTTATGTTTTACTTTGTAATATAGTTAACATTTTTTTAAAAATAATTGCATATTACCATTTTTTATAGCCATTACTTATTAGTATATTATAATCCACACTCTATAGGTAATTACCTTATTTTGTTTATTAAGCTTAAAAATTGTTATCTATTGCCGTCTATTTCGTATTATTAACATCGTTTATAGATGTTCCACATTTTTAATTTTATCTACAGACACCTTTTATGAAGCTTCCTGAAGATAATTTCTTCTGTTAATTTTACGTCTGATTAACCTATCCCACCCTTCAACAAATAGAACATTCCAATGTGTGTATATATATATATATATATATATATATATATATATATATATATAATATGCTCACTCATCTAGTAGAGGATCGGATTTATATATATATATATATATATATATATATATATATTTTGGTTGGATAGATGTCTGACGATCGCTAAAGCGTGAAACCCAGGGTCACAAACTCACATCTATCCAACCAAATATGTTAGCTCTATCTCTGATATTGAGCGCTTTCTAATAAGTACCGCGCATATAATATATAAATAATTATACATATATATATATTCATTTATATTTATATTCACTTTTCACATATATATATATATATATATATATATATTTGGTTTCCTGCTGTTATTGTAAAAATAGAAAATAATAAATAGAACAAGAACTTGTAAAACCTGGGATGACCCATGCCTTTTATGCCTACATGAAAAACTACACATTATTAAGTTTCTAAATAATGAAAATTTATTAAACCTTAGACATGAGTTAACGGTTTTTTGCCGACATCAACAATTTTTTGCATTAAATAATTAGCATAAAAAAATAAATTTCATAGTCTAATAAAAGGTTTAAGAGCTTAACCCAATCATAAGATTGAAAAACCCTTTATTAAGTCATCAAACAAAAACAAACTGTAGTTCAGCGTGACGTCTTTCTGTACGAAACAACCCTTTCAAAAAATAAATAAATAAAATAAATAAATAGAATATAACAAAATTCTCTAGACACCTAACGACGTATTATGGTGCCAACAGTTATCATTCGCTGTGACTGACCAGACGATGTGCGTACATGAATGCCATCATTCGCTTTAAAATGGACACCCCGACCCTACCTTGGCTTGATCTCCTTCCGAAGGTGACTGATATGTGGATAAAAATTAACTCTTAAGCAGCTTATCAAAATGGTCGCCCCAGCCGTTTCCATAGTAATCAATTTTGCGAATGAACATGCTTATAAAGATGCGTAAGATTGGTTATTCCTAAATTTTCGGTTGAGGATGAAACAGGGCTTGATACTTTAACTCAACTTAATTTTAATAATTATATTGAGGTTTTCGGCTCTTGTTTTTGAAACATGAGAACTCTTATGTAGCGAAGGAATCATATTTTTTAAATAATTATAATATATATATATATATATATATATATATATATATATATATATATATATATATGTGTGTGTGTGTGTGTGTGTGTGTGTGTGTGTGTGTGTGTGTGTCTGTGTGTGTGTGTGAAAAGTGTGTTTATATAAATATAAATAAATGTATATATATAATAATTATTTATATATTATATGCATGGTACTTAAATAAATTATATATATATATATATATATATATATATATATATATATATATATAAATTATATATTATATATATATATAAATTATATATATATATAAATTATTTATATATTATATGCGGGTACTTAAATAAAAATATGACATGTATACATTCACGAGACATTCAGGAGAAATTTTCGCTACACTCCCAATCTTTGAATTTCAACATACAAATGCGTATGTATAGACACAATACCACCCGTATGCATACATATGTCATATCCGAAACTGCCCACATATGATTATATATGTTTGAGTCCCGACGGACGACCAAGTATGTGTATGTGTCTGCATACATTGATGTTTGCGTTAGTACGATGACAAAACGACGACGTCCCCCCCACTTCCATAATAACACCAATACACGCAATCTACATAAACCCAAAATTTAAAAAAAATTAATCAGTTTGTCTGACGATCGCTAAAGCGTGAAACCCAGGGTCACAAACTCACATCTATCCAACCAAATATATATATATATATATATATATATATATATATATATATATATATAGTAAGATAATGATGGATTTGGTCACATCTCTAGTTACAAAATAATTTGGTTTCTTTTATTTTTAATACAAGTTTTAAATACAATATATATACATATATATATATATATATATATATATATATATATATATATATATCAAACACTAATATTCCATGGTTATAATTTATTACATTGGAATCGTAATCACGATCCAATTCATCAGACCTACAATTTCAAAAAGTAATCGGAAAATATTTATGTTCCATAAAGTGTATTTAATATAAACTTTTCTGTGAGATTGTCAACATTAACGTTTCTGAAAATGTGAGTCACTGGAATAGCGAAAGATGTTTCCTAAAGCTAAACGAAGTAAAATAATATTGGAAATAGTGTTTCATAGTATCAACCCTCCTATATGCCAATAAATTCTAAATAATTTTCATCGACAGCGAAGTTAAACAACGACAAAATGTTAAGTAAAATCTTGGGTTGTCTCGTTATTTCACAACTAGTGATTCTGTCACTCGTACAATTAAATTCCTTCTTCAGTTGTGCACTCAATTCTAAGACCCTCATCTAAGAGAGAGTAATGTGTACTGTTTACACTTCACCTATGAAGCAGTGTCACAGATTTATTTACCTTACATTTTCTTATGACTTTCTTATTATTCTGGAGTTTCGCATGAAAAAGAAAGGTAATTTCTTCCATTTTGAGATTTCTAAAAATTTGTTGATGAATGAATTTGCCAAAATATCATGTTAATCAAGAACTCGACGAAATGTTTAAATTTTCCGAAAAATAATTTGCAATATTAATTACTTCTTAAAACATATATAAAAAAATAAACCGCTGCTGAATTGTTATCAATCTTCCTATGTTAATAGTGAATGCTGGCCGATTTATACACCTTGCCTTTTCTCATGATTTTCTTAATATTCTCTAGTTTCACTCTAACAAGAAAGGTAATTTCTACATTTATGGGATTTTTAAGATTTTTTGATGGAAGAATTTGGCAAAACACTCTGTTTACAATATCAAGAACTCGAATAAAGTTTTAAATTTTCTGAAAAAGAATTTGCAATATTAGCAACTTTTTTAAACTGTAAACAAAAACATGGGTGCTGTATTGCTATGCAATATCCTAGCTTTTATATGGCAGTGGATACTGGACGATTTAATCCTCTTTCCTTTTGTTATGACTTTCTTATTATCCTTGAGCTTCACTCTAACAAGAAAGGTAATTTCTTCCATTTTTGAGATTTATAAGATTGGTTGAGGAATGAATTTGCCAAAAACATTGTATTAACAATATCACGAACTTTTCCGAAAAAAATAATTTGCAATATTAATAATTTTTAAAAATTATTTACAAAGAAATCGGAGCTGAACTTCTATGTAATATCAACCCTTCTATATGGCAATGAATGTTCCCAGATGAAGATAAAACTTGAAGAAAGAGATACGTCGAAGAAAAGTTCTAAGAATATCATGGCGCCGACATTTGAGAAACAAAGTAGTTTTCCGTAAAATTGGTAATGCTAATCTTAGGGTGTCTCGACCATGTTCTCTGTCAGTACAGTATAAAGATCCGCGAGACTACTTTGTTACTTAATTCACGAGGGGAAAATATCTAAATCATTGATGTGTATTTCCTATGCTAAACTTAAAACACAGAAAAGAAAACCATGAATTGGTGTTTGGTATCATTTCTCCTATTCAGCTGCTGATACTGGACAATCTACCCACAGATGAAGAGATTTGAAGCGATGTTGTTTTCTTTACATAGGTCTGCTGAGAATACGATGAACAGTACATGTGAGCAACGAGAAACAAAAAGTTCCTTTGCACATAGAAACAGAAACAGTTGAAATCGGTGCTTGTTCAAATTATGCACGTCACCGATGAGCTGATATCTGCGGACGCTTTCAATTACCTCACTCTCCAACTGTGCCTTCGGTCAATTATCTGAACCTGTTATTGAATAATGAATTGATCAAAACATTTTGTTAAGAACAAGAAGAAAGGTATCAATTTTCTGAATAGATTTTGCAATATGAATGACAAAGAGAATTGGTAATCCGTACTCCCGGAACAGGTGTCGGAAAATGTGACACCGAAATCGGAAAGCTTATTTGGATAGCAAAAGACGCCATCTAAAAGCTAAGCAAAGTAATAAGAAAGAAGAAAATATCGTTAGAATCAAAGAAAAGAGTTTTGAACTGTTATATAATATCAATCCTAGTATCCAGCAGTGAATGCTGGACAATTTCCTCGAAGATGACTTGGAGACTTGCGGCCAAAGAGATGTGATTCTATAGAATGGGTGTAGCAGTCTTCATCCAATAGGAGACACAAGAGTAACCATATAAATGGTTATTGTGTCGAACTGGAATAAGTGTGTGAAGTTGTGCAGGAAAGATAACGATTAGCCCTAAAATTGAAGAGACCAATATTCTGGTGGAAAGCAACCTTGTAGGAGTCTTTTCCACAAAACATCAGTTCTTACTAATGAAATACGAACGGAATGAGGATGATTCGCCCTTGTGTCCTGGCTTGACAGGTCCCAGTTGCAAAGGTCCGAGTTCATGGGACCAAGAAATGTAACTCGTCAGAACACATGCCATGGAAATAGCGATAGAGTAGCGAGAGGCTCGCGGGGTTTCGCCTGTGAGAAAGGAGCTGTAGGCTGGAAAATAATCAATCACCCACAAGACTGCGGAGTCGCGTTTTTACTCTATCAAGGCCGGCAAGTGAGGACTGAATAGCTCCCGCACAGATATGGCAGTAATACTCCATTTTTGTTTGTTCTGAATTTTTAATTTTTTTAAATCATTTCACATCAAGCAAGATAATTAAGCCACTAAGACGCAAGGGGGTTACTGAGTGTGAAAGAATATGAGAAAAAGAAAATATCATGATGAAGAGAGAGCAATAAATGAACAAGAACTAAGAAGACAGAAGATAAGATTTAAATTTTCGAAGATCAAACTTCATTGAATAGCAATAAACAGGAATAGAGTTACACAAGCATGAAGTTCGAAATAAGAAACTGCTGGCATAGAATTTATGGTTACATCTAGACATTTGAACAGGAAAATGATGAGACCTATCCGCTAATCCAGTACTGCGCTTACATTCATAGTCTCGGTACCAATGAGGAAAGCTCATCAGAACAATTACTATGACTAACAACTACCCGTTAGAAAGGACTTTATAATTGACTAAACACTTCCAGTGATTCCATGGCTAAGGAACTTTTGCTGTGACCCTTCAGGCCACATTTTGTAAAAGGCCTTTGAAATATCTAATGCGATCGTCCTTGAGATGTATTCTTTGAGTAATAACAGTTAGGATATCAGCAGTGGACCGAGTCTATCGAAACCTGTACTGTTTGTCGTTCAGGATGTTGTTCCTATTGATGTGATCAACAACCTTCTTGTTGATTATATCTTGAAAATTTTTGCTGCTATCTTTTTGAAGATTCCAGATAAAAGACAAAGAAAAATCTGCAAAGTTATTGATAGTGTCCTGGAACCTGGGCTTCAGTCACTTTTCCATTGCCGTATCGTAGCTTCGCTTTATATTTTCTGTCCTCCAACGCCCAAGTGATCAACCATATTTCTACTTTGCACTAATGATCTCTCCAAGAGTATACTCCGATCTTTTGTGAATGTTTATGCTGATGATACAGTGTTCTATGGGTGCACCGCCAAATCTCTAGATGACCAGAGCATAGCAGCTGATCTCTCCTCTGGCCAAGCTCTAACAGATCAGTGCGACGTGGGGAGAATTCGTTGGTCACATCCAATGCCTCGAAAACCAAACTAGTGACATTAAATCATCACCGAGTAGACCCGGAACTTTCACAGATCACGACGAACTGGTGTTCTCCCAGGAAGACCATCAGGGAGACTTAAAATCAACCCCGATCCATCGCTGAAGATGTTGCAAAAATGGTCGGTTCGATGTATCGCTCCAGTAAGTACCTTCTTGCTACCTTCTACCTTTACAAGACACGGATCAGGCTGAGAATGGAGTTCTACTGCCATATATGGGCTGAAAGAGCCCAGCTCTTCTGGTCTTGTCCAAAAGTGTCTCTGCGTCCTTGTGGGTGACAAATTATTTTCCACCCTACAACCCCTTTCCTCAAAGACGAAACGTCACAAGTACTCTCACTGCTCTATAATTCTTTCCATGGAAAGTGCTCAGACGAACTACATTTCTTAGTTACACCAGTTCTAACCTAAGATCCGCCATGACACACACATTGTAGCGAACCACCCTCCTCCCCTTCGTATTTCATTGGTGAGATTATGTTTCACTATTGCAGCTTCTTCCTACGAAACGCTGCTTTGTGGAACCGACTCCCAAAAGGATGCTTCCCCGATCACTACAATCTTAACTTGTTCAAGTCTAGGGTCAAATATCCCTATGAACTGTGCCTCTTACTTTGTAACCCTCTACCAGGAATTGTACAGGGCGAATATCATTGTAAAATACAAAAGAAGCACTAGACCAGATGTGACAGTAATTCAAAGCATGGATGCGTTGATGGATATACTGTGAAACTACCAGATCTAATCACTAAAGTAACTTTTTAATGAGTGAATTTTTCAATAAAGTCTATGATTGTTTTAAGTATTTATTATTAAAATAAGGGTATTATTAAAATATAGAACCCTACAGTGGGTTATGATAAGTTTTTAGCCACCCTTGATTACAGCAATTTTGCCTTGTTTAATAACATCTCTTCTTTTTTTCAGACAATACCGTGTAAGTATCAACCTACTCTCATCTATGATTGAAGTTGACATATTTTGCAATGAAAGATCGTGGAAGCATTGAAATTAGTGAATTTCAACAAGGACAAATAATAGGATGGCATCAGTGTGGCAAGTCAAATAGAGAAATTTCTAGGTTTTCTGGCTTAATCATCAAACGGTTAATAGTATTGTCAAGAAATTTGATGAAGAAGGCCATTGTCGTGTGGAACAAAGTTCAGGAAGACCAAACATCGTGTCTGAACGAATGAAAAGGGTACTGAATAGGGAAGTCATCAGAAACCGTCGTCAGAGCGTCAAAGATGTCGCCGACAGCGTGGAAATGTCGCCATATGCGGTGAGAACGACTCTGAAAGATCTAGGCTATCAAAGAAGAGTTGCAAGAAAGAAGGCCTTGATTTCTGAGGTTAACAGGAACCTTCGTATGGACTGGGCGAGAGAATTAGAGAGCAAAGAGAATGAATTTTGGCAGTCTGTAATTTGGTCAGATGAAAATAAATTCTGACAATATAGTAATTCGAGATTGGTGCATGGTTGGAGAAATCAGAATGAGACTTGGAACACTGAATGTCTGCAGACGGCCGTGAAACATGAAGGGATTGGAATAATGATGTGGGGCGCTCTCTGATTTGGAGGGAAATCTGAGCTGATTCTTATTGACGAGCGGTTAAATAGTTCAAAATACTGTCAACTATTAGAGAAAGGACTACTCCTACTATTTGAAACCAATCAGAATGACTAGAATGTTTCCCTTATTCAAGAAGATGGAGCGCTATGTCATACGAGCAAAGTAGCAGAGACCTGGGAGCAATCGCAAGGAATCAAATCCCTGCCATGGGTAGCCCAAAATCCTGACATGAATCCAATAGAGCACGTTTGGGAGCACCTTGCCCGAAAACTTCGAGAGGGTGCAACCAAAATCACGTCAGTGGCAACCCTTAAAGAAACATTGCTAAAGGAGTGACAAAATATGGCTCAGACGATTGTTGATAACTTGACCAAATCCATAATAAATCGAATATGAGCACTGAAACAAGCAAATGGAGGACCTACGCCATATTACTTCCAAATACTGTTTGTTTATGTTGAATAGGGATTACGCAAATAAATTTTGAAATTGGATGTAGTTTATTTCTACTAGTTAAAAACTTTTCTTAGGCCACTGTAAGTCAATTGGTTGAAGTCGCAAATATTAGCCTCACAATATTTTCTATACTCATTTATATATTTATATTATATATTTATATCTATATAGTTATATATATATATATACTATATATTTATATTTATATAATTTATATATTTATATTTATATTATATATTTATATATGTATATATATTTATATTTTATATTTATATTTATATATATATTTATATTATATATTTATATTTATATATATTTATATTATATATTTATATCTATATATTTATATATATTTATATTATATATTTATAACTATATATTTACATATATTTATATTATATATTTATATCTATATATTTATATAGTAGAGTCATACCTTTCAAATGCATCAAGGATGGTCTTCAGTGATGCACTGTCTTCATTGCCGATTTCGGGTTTGGCATCTTATTGGCTCAAACAGCAACTCCGACCTGATTCCAAAAGGTTCAGATCGCCTCCTTGATAGAGTCTTGCTACGCACCTCGATATTGCAAAAAAAATTCAGATAAGGCTAGGATTCCGATATATATATATATATATATATAGCCTTAAAGTTCCTGCGTCATTTGTCAAATTTCAAAATTTTCTTGGACGCTTACGGCGCTCGAACCTGCAGCTGTATGAATCTATTCAAAGGCTACATTCTTGTCTTGGAGTTGGATCCGCGAATCTATTGTTGCTGGTTGCAAAGCGGCCTCCATGTCTGTTCAAGCTTCAGAACTGCAAAACTTTAAGTCCGCCACTGAGATAGACGAATGGTGCACTTATATGTGTTAGATAGGTTATTGCTTCGAAGGATAGGAAGTTGTGGAAAGCCATGTTCGCCTACGCCCTGAAAAGATATGACCCATAAACGAAGAAGAAATACATCCTCGAAGGAAATACTCGAGAACAGAAACCTTTCAACAGTCCCAAATAAACACATTTCTAAAGAGTCTTATTTACTTATAACCAGCCAATCATCTTAAATGTCCATAATTCCCCGAGTAAATTTCAAGAAATGGGATTTGGTTGAACAGAAAATAAAAATGTATTTTTATCTCAACAGAATATACTTCGGTTTCATTCTTTTATCAGATGATAAAAAATGAAATTTTTTTCCAATAAAAAGCCATGCCCAATATTTTTTTCTTCTTTTGTAATTTTCCGATAGATATGAAATCTAATATAATTTTGTTAAAGAAATATCATTTCTAGAGGTAATTTCTCTTCAGAGATAAGGAAGAACGAATCGAGCTATATTAGGATAGATGAATATGAATAAACCGAGATATCAAGCTCTGAAAGTATTTGCAAAGAAAGTGAGAGGTTGGTAAAGAGGTAAGTAGGCAGCAAAATTGATAAACTAAGAAAGATCGATAGAATATCATTGTCATAAATGGGGGAGTAGGCTGAGAAGGAATTGGCAAAAGCAGACAGAATGACTAATACAAACGGAGTGATGATAGAAAATATAGACAGATATATATATATATATATATATATATATATATATATAGAGAGAGAGAGAGAGAGACAGAGACAGACAGACAGATACAGACAGACTGAGATAGATAGATAGATAGATAGATAGATAGATAGATAGATAGATAGATAATGAACATATTTAGATAGATAGATAGATAGATAGATAGATAGATAGATAATGATCAGATTTTAATAGATAATGAACAGATTTAGATAGATAGATAGATAGATAGATAATGACCAGATCTTAATAGATAGACAATGAACAAATTTAGATAGATAGATAGATAGATAGATAGATAATGACCAGATCTTAATAGATAGACAATGAACAAATTTAGATAGATAGATAGATAGATAGATAGATAGATAGTGAGCAGATCTTAATAGATAGACAATGAACAGATTTAAATAGATAGATAGATAGATAGATAGATAGATAGATAGATAGATAGATAGTGAGCAGATCTTAATAGATAGACAATGAACAAATTTAGATAGATAGATAGATAGATAGATAGATAGATAGATAGATAGCGATTCATACGAAGAAATTAGATGAGGAACTGTGGAATAAAGTCCGTTTTTAATTGGGTTGTTCTTTTTGTCTAATTTCCTGCCTGCTTACTTCTCCAAATAAAAACACCTCCAAATGCAACCTGACGTGTGCGTATACACTTCCATTCGTCAATAATAAAGAAAGCAAAACTGTGAAGATATACTTTTCTCGGTTTCCTTTGTTTGTTTGTTTTCTCATACCAAAGAAAAAACGCCTATTTTGTGACGTTTAGATTATTAACTTATTTAATTTTTCGTCCTGTTCTCTAATTCCGTTCATGTTTGGATATATAAATGGCTAAGAAGAGACAAGTTATCGATCATGGCAAGACGTTCTTACCCATTGACCCGGTCTTCCAAGAATTAGATTCACGAGCGTCATCAGGCAATTGTAAATAAAATCTGCTTGATCGTCTGACAATATTTTGGGTGCTTATCAATCACCTTTGCTTCTCGATTCAGTGAGTTGAATTTGATAGATAGATAGATAGATAGATAGATAGATAGATAGATAGATAGATAGATAGATAGATTTTCCCTGTGAAGTTTTGAAAGGGTTCCATCGTAGTTGCAGGCACTTAAGTAGCTAGCTAGCTAGATAGATATATAGATAGACAGATAGATAGATAGATAGATAGATAGATAGATAGATAGATATGGACAGAATGAAACAGATAGATAGATAGATAGATAGATAGATAGATAGATAGATAGATAGAATGTGCGATGGATAAATTTTCGTCTAAATTACGGAAAAATGACATTAGAAACTGATATAACATTTTAACATATATATATATATATATATATATATATATATATATATATATATATATATTTACCAAAATTAAACAAAAATATCTTGAAGTACTAAAGAGTAAATTTATTCAATAAAATCGCCACTGGCTTCAACTACGTTCTACAGATGACTTTGGAATCTCCTGTAACTCTTCTGGGGATGTCTCCTTGTTTAAGCTGGTGAATGCTGCCATAATCCTTGCTTTCAATTCATCTTTGGTGTTGCAAGGAATTTTGTTGACCTCTCTCTCAACTGCGCCTCACACATAATAATCAAGGGGCTTCAGTCTGGGGAGTTGGATGTCCAGATTCAAGAGCTGATGTAGGCGCGGAAACAGTCTGACAGCTATGACTGAGTTCTCTTGCTTGTGTGGCACGGTGTAGAGTCCTGTTGCCCGAAATAGGGTCTTCCAAGAGCTACCTTCTTGATCTTTCTTAAGGGACCTTATGTAGGCCTCCGTGTTGAGTCCGAGACCATGTGGGAAGATGAATGGAAGCATACTCCAAACACCTTCTTAATCACCATTAGACTCTTTCCAAATCCTCTGCATTGTCATCAGATTGACACCCAAACACTATGAAATGTTCGTATTGCAGCTTCATATATAAAGGTTGTTTCATTAAGACGGATTATATATAAGGGTGTTTCATTAAGACGGATCAAAGTCAGCAGTAAATAAATCAGTGTTATTGGTAAAAATTTATTTATTTCTCTATGCTATTTAAGTTATGGCAATTATGTGTGAAAATAATATGGCCCAAATGTCCGCCAAATCTGAAAAAAAATCATTAGACGCTTAAACTTAATTCACATTAAAATCGGTCAAAGTTATTGGAACACCATTTATATATATATATATATATATATATATATATATATATATATATATATATAGTATATATATAGAGTGGATAAACGAAACAGCCAAATATAAGCAGTCGTGTACGCGTGTGCTGGTGTGCATACGCAGGCAAGCAATTAAAATATTCGTTAAATTTATGCATGAGGTGTAAACGTAATAAGGCTCAATGCGGTTATACAGAGCAAATATATGTATTAATTAGTACATAAACGCGTACCTACGTTAAAATTATAATAAATAATTATTACTATACTATCGGTATCGACCCCTCTTTTGGATTAATACTGTCAACGTTAGGATTTATATATTACTTTCGTTCTCATTGCATCTGATATATATATATATATATATATATATATATATATATATATATATATATATATATGACAAGTGCTCATTTCCAAATGTAGATAGAAATGAAATTCCAACTACGCTGCCTACAGCCAGATCTAACGATTACACAACTCATAGCTAGCTAAATATAATGGTTATGATAATGTTGAGTTGAACCGTTTCCACATTCGCCATACCTTAATTGAACAATCAGAGGTACTATCGGTTGACATTTCTAAAATATTTCTCTTCAAACCATTTTGTAATAATTTAGACTTCTCAAGTACAATATTATCGCTCTTTTTATGGGCCGTTTCTCTTTCGGACATTGGCGATCATGGCTCTCCACAATTTCCTATCCTTTGTAGGTCTTAACATTTTTGCTATCTCTACTAAACCTTGCTCAGTCATTCATTTACTCAAACTTGTTATGTAGGTTTTGCGATGTTTTCCGTTGTCCATCTTGCCTTCAATCTACCCTATGAGTATCAGATTTTCCAAGTCTTCTTTCCGTATTATGCACCCTTGAAATTTCGACCGTCTCTTACAGATGCTAAGTATACGTGTGTTTTTCGTTTTCATTTTTCTCTAAAACTTTATATCCTTCTGTAGAACCACATTTCTTTTGCTTCAAGTCTCTTCTTTTGTGAGAAGATTGCCCAGCATTCAGTTCAATATAGGAAGACTGATATTACCTAACAGTTCAGTAATCTTTTCTTTGTTTCTAACGAAGTTTTCCTGTTTCTTAGTACTCTACTTAGCATTTGGAAGGCATCTTTCGCTATTCCAATACGCCTTTGGACCTAAGTGTTGCACTTTCCGTCCTATGTTTAAACACTTCCCAGATATTTAAAGTTTTGTATTTGTTCGATTTTTGGTATCTACCGATTTGTAATTTGCATCACTTGAGGACTATCAACAGCAGCAACAACTAGAAATGATAGCACATGTAACTTGAAGAGGAAATAATGACATAATCAATATGTTGATGTTCCATACTACTTCAGACAAAAGGTTAGGAAGGAAACCTCAGTCAATGCTGGAAGGACCGATAACAATTATTGGACTTGAGAAACCTGTTTTCTTGAAAAATTGTTTTAATCGAAAGATTTTATAAAATTCAACAGATAGTAGCACTGTGTTCAGTCAATGAATGCTGAATGTTTCCTTATAAGGAAACGGCTGATATTACCATTACCATTTTCCACGATTTAGAATTCAATGTTCTTTCTATCGAAGTCCGGCAAGATGATCCTTCGCTGCTATTTAGCCCAAAGCTAGAGGATGGACAGATGAATTACGTCTTCTCCAACAGAATTAGGCTGAATTGAGCATAAAGGAACTCAGCTGTATTCCTTTTTTATGTGTTATCAACCTTCATATATTTCAATCGACAGTGGCATAGCTGCTCGGTCAATACACTCCGAATGTTTCCTTATAAGGTAACTGCTTATATTGTCACTGCCATTAGTGATGAGGATAATGCTAAGTGTACGACGAATGAATGCCGAATGTTTCCTTGTAAGGAGATGGCTATTCTCATCATTATCATTATCATATTCAGGCGAAACGTGAGATCGTTATCAGAGACATATAAATCTGGAACTTTTGCATCAACGCTGTTTCCGAAGAATACTATATATCCATCAGCCTTGTCACCTTCCAGACAATGCTTTTCTTCAACGTACTCACAGTATGTGGAGATGGTTATCTGCAAGCATCGACAACGGTGGGGAAGGTATCTGGTAAGAAAGTATACTAATAAATTAATAAATTAAAATGAATGATCAATTAAAATAAACAAAATATTAAGAAGGCCTTCCGGATATGAGGAATTGGTTACAAAGTCCGGATGTGAGGGGTTATATTTAGATTAAAATAAAAGAACTGAAATCAGGTTTAACATTTATTTTCAATAATAGTAAGCAAAGTAAGCTAATGATGAGTGAAATATAACGGAATTGATTTTAAGGAAAAAGAAATAAATTATGTAATATTAATGAAAATTCATTAAATTAAGTCTGCCACGTATGCAAAACAAATAATGTAACGAGGATTTTTTACTTGCTGTTGCATGATGATTCTTTCTCTTCTAATGTCATTCTCAACTTTTTCTGCATTTCGTTTTGCTTTTGTTCTTGAATTTTTTAAAACCTCAAAGCGGAATGCTGGTTTTCTTTCCATAAAACTGATAAGCTTTTCAATAGCTTTTTCCATATCAATCACAATCATGCATCTCGTCGTTATCTTGTTGCAGACGTGTCTCATTGTCACCCTTTCCTCTTATTCCAATTATCTTTTGCACCAATACAAGCCATTAGGGTGAAATAAACATAAGAAATTATCCAAAGTAAATTTCCTGAAAAGAAGAAATTTCAAATCAGTTACATATCACTCAAATAGCTCAAATATACACATCAAAATCATATCCGAATATGTGGAATTCCGGATATGAGGCACACCGAATATGAGGGATTTCGGATATGAGGGATTCTACTATATATATATATATATATATATATATATATAGATATATAGATATATATATATATATGTGCAAATATATAGAAAATAGGAAAGGACCCGCTAGGTAAATAATCCGAAGTTCTTTTGTTTTTATTTCTAAAAAACAGTGTTCAATACAAAAGTAGAGACTAAATTATAATCAGTTTTTAAAAATATGATTCCCTGGCTACATAAGAGTTCTCATGTTTTAAAAACAACTGCTGAAAACTTCAATATAATTATTGATTCCAAAAATTTCGCTTAAAGATGAAACAAAGCTTGATACTTTCTTGTTTTTGAAACATGAGAACTCTTATGTAGCGAATAAATAATATATAATAATATAATAATATATATAGCTGTTTTTCTCTCTACTCTTTCCCTCTTTTTCATTATTTCTCTTCTCTATTTCTATCTACACCATTGTACAAATTAATTGAAAAACGAATAATTCCGTTATTATTTACATTTGTAGTATTTTTCCAATGAAACATGACCCAGTGCACATGTTAGTACTTCGTATATCTATTCCACGATGTCGTTCCTTGCAGAATTGACCACAGGTTCTCAACTGGATTTAAATCGGGAGAGTTTCCGGGAGAGTCTATAGTACTTTGATTTGTTCACTGGTAAGGCTTGTCATTATGTTTGTGCAATGTTACAATTTTCGCCCGCTTCCTTGGAGTAACGTCCATCGCAGACAATGACTAGGACAACAATCGAGACAATGGTGTCTGGGCGTGATAAAAATCTGATGCAATCACGTATGACGTAATATTTTTCAAGACCAAACAAATTTCATCATACATCCCGAAAATAGATTCATATTACTGCACACCATTGGAAATGACTTAATCTGAGGAAAGAATAGAAATTGATTATACCTTGTCACTCCAGTGGGTCTAAAACTGACCGTATGGTGAAAGAAAGGAAAATAAAATGGTTGTGTCAATTAATTTGCACAAGGTTGTATCTCATATCTTTGCATGTGTATGTGCACGGGCATGTGTACATATGTGTTCTTCCTTCAATAAAGGTTTTATAGATGATGTAACGCTCATTTCAGAGTCGAAATTTGATCTAAAGCTTCTCGGAATCCGTTTCTAAGAGCTTTTTACTTAAGCAATGATAAGAATTAACTAGAACTACCCTTCTAAATGCGGTAGTCTGTCCTTAATAAATGAAGCGGACAGGGAAATCAAGTTCTCCATCGGTGGAAACGAAATTCGTACAATCGGTGAAAGAAGCGTTAAGAATTATCGGTCCCTGCCTCTATAGTGTCTTGCTGATCGCCATCGCACGAAAGGTGTAATGAAAGAATGAAAAAAAGATGGCCTCTGGCTCCTATTGATAAATGTGCCCTTGTTGCGAGAGATAAATTATTGTGCGTGCATTTTGGTTTAATCCACAGAACATAATGGCCATCCCGAGTATATAAGATATCGGAGGAATTCAAGCAATGGAACGTTTAATCAGTAAATAACTGAAAAATTGGTTGGGTGCATTTCTTTAAGAAATATGCGTGAATAGCATTCAGATCGACATTAAAACATAAACAAACAACAGCGTCACTTTTTGAGGGCAATACACGATGCTACCAAATGCTGCCTCATCCCCAGGAGATGTACACAACTGCTTTCCAATAGGTTTTAGCGAGTGAAGCCTTATGTTTAAAATACGTTTCAGGTTTTGGCACAGATCTTTCTTTGAACGTTGTGCACTGATGCTACGGAATCACAAACAAACCGATTTCTAACATCAATGTTTAAAATCTACAGAATCACAAAACAGCTTTCTAATATCAATGTTTAAAATATGTTTGAGACTATCCTTCTTTGAACATTGTGGTCTGGCACTACAGAATCACAAAGATCGGCACCTAATAACAAAAACCATATCACATGAAGACATTCAACAGCAGAAACAACTAAAATAGATAGCATATATCTACTATTTACATTGTTCAGACTATCGTCCTCATCTTTGTTGTCATATTTATCACAACGTTTTGGCATAGATATGAATACAATAAAGGAACCAGTAATAAGGAGTGCCAGAGAAATGCAATAATAACAACGAAAAATACAATATGAGCTCTGGTAACAAACATGAAATGATAACAGCAAAAATTGCAATATGGGAACTGGTAAAAATGTTTGCTGAAGACATTAGGTTTATAAGACCCAAAATTCATACACAGATGTCCTCAAGGACACGTGGCACAGTGGGTAAAGTTAAATCCAGTGACAGGACCCAAAGAGTCCGATTTCAATACCTGGTTAAGGCGGTGGATCACTTGGAGAAGGGAATTCATAGGAGATAACCGATAACTCACATCCATTAGACATGGCACGTGGAACTAGAACAGTCTACCCCCAGCGAGCGAAATAAAGGGTTGTTCGACATTCCAACCACCTGACGAAGGCCGTAGCGTACAACGACCGAAACGTTGTGATAAATACGGCAACCAAGATGAGGACGATAGTCGGAACAATGTAAATAGTGTACATAATACCTCATCTTAGAAATATAGACAAGAACATATATCTTGTAGATGAAGTTGGCATTCCACAATGAAACTAGGGAAGGAAACTCTCGTCAGTACTGGAAAGAGCTATAACAGCCCTTAATAAGAATGTGCAACCATATTTGTGCTGAAATAGTCCGATCCTCACTTCACTACCTTGACAGAGTCCGGGTTCTTTTTCAACCCCTAATTTTCACGTTACTCCATTGCCTTCTCAACCTCTGAAGAAATAATTGCTTCTGTATTTGTGTGTGCGGACGTGTTAGAGTCTAACCGAATGACCACGTCACAGGAGGACATGACTTCGCTTCCAATGTAGGCGTTTATTTTCCAGGCATTTTTTTTATTCAGACTTGGCTTGGCTAATCATATTAACCTAATTCCGTATAAAATGCCATTTACTTAATTACTTCAACCAGCGAGGCATCTTCACGGGGTTTAAAAAGAACGACTTGACGGTAGATTAAAAAGGATTTTTTCGATTTTTTTTTCTCCATCGTTTGAGCTTAGAATAATGTTAAGCGCATTTGTTTGCTTATGGAAAAGAAAAAGGCGATGGTCACAGTCAATAAGAGTATTACTGCAAACATACAAATGCGTTTTACATATAGAAAAGAAAAGGAATTTTTTTGCATATAAAGGCTGCGATGGGTAAATTGTCGTCAATTTATATTTTAAATTTCGCACATCCGTATTGTTTGTTTTTGATTTTATCGACTGTACAGTAGGGTCAGTTGGGCACCGTTTATGAGAAAAAGAGCACTATGACGCAGTTCACTCCGCCAGAAATTTGGAAACGGCATGCTGTCCTATTTGGCATTTGCGCTGGAAGCTCCAATACGAACATTTTAGCTTGTTTGGCTGTCAATATGAGAACAGTGCAGTGGATTCGAAAAGAGTTGTATGAGTCTAATGGTGATTACGATGTTACGGCAACTCGGAAAACTCACTCTGATCGTTCTGATAAATAAAGAAATTACGAGTTTGTTTGTGAAGGCCAGACTCATCATTGAAGCCTACATCAAGTGCCTGGAGGAGTTAATTTTGCCCTGGGTCAAGATGTTGATGGCTTGAAGGCCCTATGTCTGACAACAGGACTCTGCACCATGCCATACAAACAGGAGAACCTAATTATGACTGCCAGGCGGTTTCTACGACTACATCAACCCTTAAATCTGGCCAAATAACTCCCCAGACTCCAAACCCCTTGATTATTATGTGTGGGGGCACAGTTGAGCGAGAGATCAGGAAAACTCCTTGTAACACCAACAATGAACTGAAAGCAAGAATTATGGCACCATTCACCAACTTAAACAAGGAGATCGTTCAGAAGATATACAGGAGATTCCGAAGTCATTTGAAGCCATGATTGAAGTCAATGACGATTTTATTGAATAAATTTACTATTTAGTATTTCAAGATATTTTTGTTTATTTTTGGTAAATATATCTGTTAAAATGAGATATCGTTTTTTTTATTTTCATTTTTGCGTAATTTAGACAATTTATCCATCGCTACCTGTATATATAAATAAAAAAGTTCAATGATTTATCTTCATAAATCTATTAATCAAGGATTCATTGACATATCACATCGATCACTGATTGAAGTATTTCGTTAGGTGTAAATGATTTTCGTTATATTTTAAATATTAATTACCGATACATCTTGGCGTAATGGTTGTTTTGTTAAGGTATATTGGCATACTAGATTCAAAAACAATCTTTCTTAATTAAGTTAGTTAAAACCAAATGTTCTTCTACAACCTAACAACAAAAACAGAATAGACTTTTTAGCCAAACTCATAAAAGACATGTGCCAATATTCATGGCAGCCATTACAATACAATCAAGTTTGATCTTACAGAATGTAGTCAAACCAATTAAAATCAGGTAAACATTATAATATTTAAAATAAAATCCAGTATTAATTATAGTTTTTTAAAAAGCATCTGGTATTAATTATTTATAATAAAATTCTGTCTTATAGGTTTATATAGGTGCATATATGTATATCCTGTAGATTCACCTATGTTTTTCAGATCAGAACCTCAGCACGCTCCGTGTGGTCATTGTGAGTTTCCGTAACATACCATTTCTATAAATACTTTCATGGTAATTGTTCATAATTGAGAAGTTATGAATTTAATCGTAGTACTAGACATGTGAGTACGTCCTAAAGAGGCACGGCTCATACAAGAAGAAGAAAAAGAAGAGTCCATAAAAACTCGATAATAATAAGAAGAAATATAATGGATGTATATTGGAAAAAAGAAGAGAAGAAGAAAAAGAAGAACGAAAGTGTATAAAAACACGATAAAAAAGACGAAGAAGAATTAAAGTTCATCAGAAAAAAAGACCAGATATTAAAGAAGAAGGGGAAGAAAAATAAGGGATATGTATTCAAAAAAAGAAGGAAAAGACGGAGAAGTATCAGAATAAGAGTCCATAAAACAACGGTAAATAGAAGAATAAATATACGGGATATGTATTCGAAAAAAAACGAAGAGAAGAAGAAAAAGAAAAACGAAAGTGCATAAAAACAAGATAAAAAGAAGTTCATCACGGCTCAAAGAAGAAGAAGGAGGAGGAGGAGGAAGGAGGAGGAAGGAGGAGGAGGAAGAAGGAGGAGGAGGAGGAAGAAGGAGGAGGGGAAGAAGAAGAAGAAGAAGAAGAAGAAGAAGAAGAAGAAGAAGAAGAAGAAGAAGAAATAAAAGATATAAACAATGTAAGATACACTACAAAGATGGTAAAATTTGGTGGTTTAGTAATTAGCAACTTTAATAATTAAATGCGTAAGATTTCTTACGGGCATATTTTGTATTATATGAAATAATGGTAGTGAAGAGAGTATATACACAAAATAACTGACACAATTGATTTGCAATGCAAGATAATATTTATAAGTCAAGTTAAAAAAAAGAAAAGTTTAAAACAAGAGTTTCGCTTGTTAGACGTAAATTATATACGCAACGAAATGTTCATTAATATGTTATAGTGGGAACTTACTATGTGTAGCGTTTACAGTCCTTTTAGCCTCAGCCTGAAAAGTTCATGTCAGCAGTTTGAAAGATGAAAAACCCGGAAAGAAAGAACAAATTACTTTAGGGTTCACGTGTTTTGATATTCAAGAGCTGCTGCTGATATGAATTTTATTTTAGCACTGCTGCTGCTATTACCTTTAATCTACTGCTCATAAGACTTTTATTTTAGAGCTGCTACTGATAGTATCTTTAATATCACTAAAGTGGTGAACAGGCAATGATATGGAGTTGTATCAATAGGTAAAAGTTGGTGGAAATCTCAACAGTGAAAAATATATGCGTTTACTACGGTTTAATTCTTTTCCAGGCGACGGAAAAATTGTTCAACATGACGATATTCCTGGCCACACATCACGGGCGACAAAATTGTTTCTTGTGGATGAAGATATTCAACTTTTGGAAGGGTGGCCAGTACAATGTGATGGGAAGTGAAAAAACAAGTGCTCCAACGAAGACTATGCAATCTCTAAGAGCTTTGAGATTACTGCCAAAAAGAATATTTCTCTCCCGTATCTATCAGGTCATCCCATAAGTTCTGTCCGAATTTTAACTTTTTGTTAAAACGAACGAAATTTAAAGAGTATTTTATAATGTCTAATGGAGCTGAACATTATTTTTATGTTTAGATGCATTTAAACTGATCAAATTTTATTTCAGAGAACAATAAAATTAAACTTTGGTTGATTAAAACGCTGCTAACTTGGAAGTACCCAAGAATCATTTGAGGCACATAATGATTTATGAGTTCAAGAAAGGAAAACACAGCAGCCGAACGGCTAGAAATATTCACTCAGTTTAAAGAGAGGAATGTGTGAATAAAAGAACTTGCAGAAGATGGTTTGCAAAATTCAGAGGTGGAGATTTCACCCTTGAAGATGAAGATCGAACCGGACGTCCAGTTGAGTTTGATGAAAAACTTCTTGAAGCAGCCCTTGAAGAAAATCCTGCTTTATCAGTTGAGGAATTGGCAGTGGTTCTCAGTTCAAGCCATACAACTGTTCATCGTCATCTTCAATAACTTGGAAAAGTTCCTAAACTTGGAAAATGTGTGCCTCATGCATTGTCTGAAAACAACCTCAAATCCCGAGTTGACATCTGCTCTTCTCTCCATTCTCGCCAACTTGTTTCACCTTTTTTGGGTAGACTTGTAACTGGCGACGAAAAATGGATCTTTTATCGAAATGTTAAGCGTCGTAGACAGTGGCTTGGTAAAGGGGAAGGACTCCAGCCACAGCCGAGAAGGGAACTTCATGGGCAAAAGGTTCTTTCATTCTGGTGGGATCGCCAAGGAATAATCCACTCTTAATTCTTACCACCTAATGCAACAATTAATGCTCAAATATACTGTCAGCAATTAGAGCGTTTGAACCAAGCTTCTAGTGAATCGAAAAGAGGTGATGTTTCATCAGCACAATGCGCGACCCCACACAGAAAGAATCACGTCACAAAAGATCGAAGAACTTGGTTGGGAGAAAATTCCTCATCCACCTTATTCTCCCGATCTTGCTCCTTCAGACTACCATTTGTTTCGTATCTTACAGAATCATTTGGAAGAAACAGCTTTTGTAACACAGGAAGAGGTTAAAACTGACATTTATGAGTTCTTCAAATCAACGTCAAAAGAATTTTACAGTAATGGAATTAGTAAGCTTGTTAATAGATGGACGGAAGTCATAGATAACCAGGGAAAATACATTGTTGATTGAATCTTTAATTAAATGTAACATTTGGTCACTTGTTTTCTTTATTCAAAATTCGGACAGAACTTATGGGATGACCTGATATGTTAAACACTTACAAGTCTACCATTCGTCCGTTCATTGAATATTTCTGCTATATCTGGTCTGGAGCTTCTGATATGTATTTTGAGATTGTGGACAATTTCCAAAGAAGAATCGGTCTTAATCTGACATCTCTGTTTTAGTCCATCTCACACTGTAGTAACGTAACATCTGTGTGCCTTATTTATATAATAAATGCGAATGTCAGTGTGGCAATGTGCCAGATTTTTTTCATCTTAAAGGAACACAACACTCTAACTGTCAATGGCTCATTTCAAACGAAAAAATGTTCTCAATTTGCGGTGTTTCAACATAAAATTGTCCGTGTTTTCAACTATATTTCTTGAGCCCGTAGCCCAACATATCACATCATTTTAGAATCAAACCTACTCAGTGAGCAAAGTAAAAACATTCCTGGTAGGACCCGTAACCAACAATCCTAAAATTTTGGATTCCCAAGTTTTCATTACTACGATTGTTTTCGGTGAATTTTTACATGATTTTCTTGCGACGAAATTTTTGTATGAAAAACAATTTTTATAATTTGGAAATAAATTTGTGAATAAGCGAAATTAATTGCGAAATCCAGTGAAAGTCACCCATGAAATAAAAATAATGTTTGTACGGAAAGTAAGGAGCTACATACATCAAATTGTTTTTAAATGGCGGCAGGAGAATTATCGTTGAACTTTTAAAAGGTTAGCTTAAATATTAATGCAGTACATAAACACAGTAATCAATTTTGAGTTCTTCTGTAGTTTATTGTTGCCTATCGCATCTACTACCTATTGTGATGAAGGTCCGATAAAGAGCCTTCCAATGGAGCTATCTTAAATGCATTCTAGTATATAAATATTTTTATAGCTTTCTTTTTGGTACAGTGACTTTATGAATTTAAGCGCAGTACCATAGCTTGCCCTCTCCACCTTACTGCTGATAAGTGAGACAGTTGTAAGTTCTGAGCTAAGACATTCTTCTTCTCTTGTAATTCTCGCTGATGGAATTCTATTTTGGAGTCATTCTTCCCTGCCAATTACAATCTACAAAAATTTAAACACATCAGTTGAGATTGTGGGCAAAACCCAACGAAGAATGTTATCGGTTCTGACATCTCTGCTTCAGTCACTTTCCCGCCAACGTAATGTAGCTTCCCTTTTCCTTTTCTATAAATATTGTCGTCGCATTTCTTCTTCGGTATCTCATTTTTATGAAATTAAGCGCAGTACTAGGTTGGCAGTTAGGTGTCATCATTTTACAGTTAGAATTCCTACACATAAGTTCTATGCTAATCATTTCTTCTGGATGTCAGTTATCAGTTATCTCCTGTTAATTACCCTCTCCAAGTTCTCCACTGCCTTAACCGGGTATTGCACTCACACTCTTTGGGTCCTGTTAATGGATCTAACCAACGGCTCTATCCACTGGGCCATGTGTCCTTGAGGACATCAGTGTGCGAATTTCTGGGTATTATAAAGAGATTATAAACCTAATGCCTTCAGCAACCATTTTTACCAGTGCTCGTATTGCAATTTTTGCTGTTAATATTTCATGTTTTTACCAGAGCTCATATTGCAATTTTTGCTGTTATTATTTCATGTTTTTACCAGAGCTCATATTGCAATTTTTGTTGTCCTTATCGCTTTTCTCTGGCATTCCTTAAAGCATTGCATTGTTTTCCTTATTTTCAAATTATTCGTTACGAGTTTGATCTTTAGCTTTGCAATCACATAAATGTCTTTGACACGTGAATTGATATCAAATAATAGAATTAATCTAAGATCTTATTTCTATCATTACCATTAATGTTGTTTTATGAATATCAACATTATGTAATCATTACTGTTGTGAACTTATTTATTTATATCTTTCTCGTCACCCTATGTAATTAGATAAGGCACTGAGTAAACGAGTCTATCATTAACTCCTAACAAAACCGATTTACATCAACACTATATAATAATTACCGTTGAGCATTTTTTATCATTCATTTCGCACCAAATAAGGCAATAAAGCCACTAAGACATAAGGGGGTTACTGAGTGTGAAAGTATAAGAAAAAGAAAATCATTGAGGAGCGAGAACAGTAAA
>CAHIKZ030004866.1:0-19050 GCA_903632075.3 Acanthosepion pharaonis | reverse complement strand
TTTGACTAGTTTTTCAACGTTTTCAACGCTTACATCAAAATTTAAATAACTTTTGTGAAAAACATTATAAAGTCAATGAAATTATAGATAAACGGTATGTAATCGATCAAAACATATTGATTTTAACTAGTTTCTAAAGTTTTGACACAGGTACATTACAAATTTTATGTTTTACAAAGGTTTACAATACATAGTGATTTACGTGCAAAAGCAAGCTGTTTGACTAGTTTTTCAACGTTTTCAACGCTTACTTCAAAATTTAAATAACTTTGTGAAAACATTATAAAGTCAATGAAATTATAGATAAACGGTATGTAATCGATCAAAACATATTGATTTTAACTAGTTTCTAAAGTTTTGACACAGGTACATTACAAATTTTATGTTTTACAAAGGTTTACAATACATAGTGATTTACGCAAAAGCAAGCTGTTTGGACTAGTTTTTCAACGTTTTCAACGCTTACTTCAAAATTTAAATAACTTTGTGAAAACATTATAAAGTCAATGAAATTATAGATAAACGGTATGTAATCGATCAAAACATATTGATTTTAACTAGTTTCTAAAGTTTTGACACAGGTACATTACAAATTTTATGTTTTACAAAGGTTTACAATACATAGTGATTTACGCAAAAGCAAGCTGTTTGGACTAGTTTTTCAACGTTTTCAACGCTTACTTCAAAATTTAAATAACTTTGAGAAAACATTATAAAGTCAATGAAATTATAGATAAACGATATGTAATCGATCAAAACATATTGATTTTAACTAGTTTCTAAAGTTTTGACACAGGTACATTACAAATTTTATGTTTTACAAAGGTTTACAATACATAGTGATTTACGCAAAAGCAAGCTGTTTGACTAGTTTTTCAACGTTTTCAACGCTTACTTCAAAATTTAAATAACTTTGTGAAAACATTATAAAGTCAATGAAATTATAGATAAACGGTATGTAATCGATCAAAACATATTGATTTTAACTAGTTTCTAAAGTTTTGACACAGGTACATTACAAATTTTATGTTTTACAAAGGTTTACAATACATAGTGATTTACGCAAAAGCAAGCTGTTTGACTAGTTTTTCAACGTTTTCAACGCTTACTTCAAAATTTAAATAACTTTGTGAAAACATTATAAAGTCAATGAAATTATAGATAAACGATATGTAATCGATCAAAACATATTGATTTTAACTAGTTTCTAAAGTTTTGACACAGGTACATTACAAATTTTATGTTTTACAAAGGTTTACAATACATAGTGATTTACGTGCAAAAGCAAGCTGTTTGACTAGTTTTTCAACGTTTTCAACGCTTACTTCAAAATTTAAATAACTTTGTGAAAACATTATAAAGTCAATGAAATTATAGATAAACGGTATGTAATCGATCAAAACATATTGATTTTAACTAGTTTCTAAAGTTTTGACACAGGTACATTACAAATTTTATGTTTTACAAAGGTTTACAATACATAGTGATTTACGTGCAAAAGCAAGCTGTTTGGACTAGTTTTTCAACGTTTTCAACGCTTACTTCAAAATTTAAATAACTTTGTGAAAAACATTATAAAGTCAATGAAATTATAGATAAACGATATGTAATCGATCAAAACATATTGATTTTAACTAGTTTCTAAAGTTTTGACACAGGTACATTACAAATTTTATGTTTTTACAAAGGTTTACAATACATAGTGATTTACGTGCAAAAGCAAGCTGTTTGGACTAGTTTTTCAACGTTTTCAACGCTTACTTCAAAATTTAAATAACTTTGTGAAAACATTATAAAGTCAATGAAATTATAGATAAACGGTATGCAATCGATCAAAACATATTGATTTTTAACTAGATTCTAAAGTTTTGACACAGGTACATTACAAATTTTATGTTTTACAAAGGTTTACAATACATAGTGATTTACGTGCAAAAGCAAGCTGTTTGGACTAGTTTTTCAACGTTTTCAACGCTTACTTCAAAATTTAAATAACTTTTGTGAAAAACATTATAAAGTCAATGAAATTATAGATAAACGGTATGTAATCGATCAAAACATATTGATTTTAACTAGTTTCTAAAGTTTTGACACAGGTACATTACAAATTTTATGTTTTACAAAGGTTTACAATACATAGTGATTTACGTGCAAAAGCAAGCTGTTTGGACTAGTTTTTCAACGTTTTCAACGCTTACTTCAAAATTTAAATAACTTTGTGAAAAACATTATAAAGTCAATGAAATTATAGATAAACGGTATGTAATCGATCAAAACATATTGATTTTAACTAGTTTCTAAAGTTTTGACACAGGTACATTACAAATTTTATGTTTTACAAAGGTTTACAATACATAGTGATTTACGTGCAAAAGCAAGCTGTTTGACTAGTTTTTCAACGTTTTCAACGCTTACTTCAAAATTTAAATAACTTTGTGAAAACATTATAAAGTCAATGAAATTATAGATAAACGGTATGTAATCGATCAAAACATATTGATTTTAACTAGTTTCTAAAGTTTTGACACAGGTACATTACAAATTTTATGTTTTACAAAGGTTTACAATACATAGTGATTTACGTGCAAAAGCAAGCTGTTTGGACTAGTTTTTCAACGTTTTCAACGCTTACTTCAAAATTTAAATAACTTTGTGAAAACATTATAAAGTCAATGAAATTATAGATAAACGGTATGTAATCGATCAAAACATATTGATTTTAACTAGTTTCTAAAGTTTTGACACAGGTACATTACAAATTTTATGTTTTACAAAGGTTTACAATACATAGTGATTTACGTGCAAAAGCAAGCTGTTTGACTAGTTTTTCAACGTTTTCAACGCTTACTTCAAAATTTAAATAACTTTGTGAAAACATTATAAAGTCAATGAAATTATAGATAAACGATATGTAATCGATCAAAACATATTGATTTTAACTAGTTTCTAAAGTTTTGACACAGGTACATTACAAATTTTATGTTTTACAAAGGTTTACAATACATAGTGATTTACGCAAAAGCAAGCTGTTTGGACTAGTTTTTCAACGTTTTCAACGCTTACTTCAAAATTTAAATAACTTTGTGAAAACATTATAAAGTCAATGAAATTATAGATAAACGGTATGTAATCGATCAAAACATATTGATTTTAACTAGTTTCTAAAGTTTTGACACAGGTACATTACAAATTTTATGTTTTACAAAGGTTTACAATACATAGTGATTTACGTGCAAAAGCAAGCTGTTTGGACTAGTTTTTCAACGTTTTCAACGCTTACTTCAAAATTTAAATAACTTTGTGAAAAACATTATAAAGTCAATGAAATTATAGATAAACGGTATGTAATCGATCAAAACATATTGATTTTAACTAGTTTCTAAAGTTTTGACACAGGTACATTACAAATTTTATGTTTTACAAAGGTTTACAATACATAGTGATTTACGTGCAAAAGCAAGCTGTTTGGACTAGTTTTTCAACGTTTTCAACGCTTACTTCAAAATTTAAATAACTTTGTGAAAACATTATAAAGTCAATGAAATTATAGATAAACGGTATGTAATCGATCAAAACATATTGATTTTAACTAGTTTCTAAAGTTTTGACACAGGTACATTACAAATTTTATGTTTTACAAAGGTTTACAATACATAGTGATTTACGTGCAAAAGCAAGCTGTTTGGACTAGTTTTTCAACGTTTTCAACGCTTACTTCAAAATTTAAATAACTTTGTGAAAACATTATAAAGTCAATGAAATTATAGATAAACGATATGTAATCGATCAAAACATATTGATTTTAACTAGTTTCTAAAGTTTTGACACAGGTACATTACAAATTTTATGTTTTACAAAGGTTTACAATACATAGTGATTTACGTGCAAAAGCAAGCTGTTTGGACTAGTTTTTCAACGTTTTCAACGCTTACTTCAAAATTTAAATAACTTTGTGAAAACATTATAAAGTCAATGAAATTATAGATAAACGGTATGTAATCGATCAAAACATATTGATTTTAACTAGTTTCTAAAGTTTTGACACAGGTACATTACAAATTTTATGTTTTACAAAGGTTTACAATACATAGTGATTTCCTCCAAAAGCAAGCTGTTTGGACTAGTTTTTCAACGTTTTCAACGCTTACTTCAAAATTTAAATAACTTTGTGAAAACATTATAAAGTCAATGAAATTATAGATAAACGGTATGTAATCGATCAAAACATATTGATTTTAACTAGTTTCTAAAGTTTTGACACAGGTACATTACAAATTTTATGTTTTACAAAGGTTTACAATACATAGTGATTTACGTGCAAAAGCAAGCTGTTTGACTAGTTTTTCAACGTTTTCAACGCTTACTTCAAAATTTAAATAACTTTGTGAAAACATTATAAAGTCAATGAAATTATAGATAAACGGTATGTAATCGATCAAAACATATTGATTTTAACTAGTTTCTAAAGTTTTGACACAGGTACATTACAAATTTTATGTTTTACAAAGGTTTACAATACATAGTGATTTACGTGCAAAAGCAAGCTGTTTGACTAGTTTTTCAACGTTTTCAACGCTTACTTCAAAATTTAAATAACTTTGTGAAAACATTATAAAGTCAATGAAATTATAGATAAACGGTATGTAATCGATCAAAACATATTGATTTTAACTAGTTTCTAAAGTTTTGACACAGGTACATTACAAATTTTATGTTTTACAAAGGTTTACAATACATAGTGATTTACGTGCAAAAGCAAGCTGTTTGGACTAGTTTTTCAACGTTTTCAACGCTTACTTCAAAATTTAAATAACTTTGTGAAAACATTATAAAGTCAATGAAATTATAGATAAACGGTATGTAATCGATCAAAACATATTGATTTTAACTAGTTTCTAAAGTTTTGACACAGGTACATTACAAATTTTATGTTTTACAAAGGTTTACAATACATAGTGATTTACGTGCAAAAGCAAGCTGTTTGGACTAGTTTTTCAACGTTTTCAACGCTTACTTCAAAATTTAAATAACTTTGTGAAAACATTATAAAGTCAATGAAATTATAGATAAACGGTATGTAATCGATCAAAACATATTGATTTTAACTAGTTTCTAAAGTTTTGACACAGGTACATTACAAATTTTATGTTTTACAAAGGTTTACAATACATAGTGATTTACGTGCAAAAGCAAGCTGTTTGACTAGTTTTTCAACGTTTTCAACGCTTACTTCAAAATTTAAATAACTTTGTGAAAACATTATAAAGTCAATGAAATTATAGATAAACGGTATGTAATCGATCAAAACATATTGATTTTAACTAGTTTCTAAAGTTTTGACACAGGTACATTACAAATTTTATGTTTTACAAAGGTTTACAATACATAGTGATTTACGTGCAAAAGCAAGCTGTTTGGACTAGTTTTTCAACGTTTTCAACGCTTACTTCAAAATTTAAATAACTTTGTGAAAACATTATAAAGTCAATGAAATTATAGATAAACGATATGTAATCGATCAAAACATATTGATTTCAACTAGTTTCTAAAGTTTTGACACAGGTACATTACAAATTTTATGTTTTACAAAGGTTTACAATACATAGTGATTTACGCAAAAGCAAGCTGTTTGGACTAGTTTTTCAACGTTTTCAACGCTTACTTCAAAATTTAAATAACTTTGTGAAAACATTATAAAGTCAATGAAATTATAGATAAACGATATGTAATCGATCAAAACATATCGATTTCAACTAGTTTCTATAATTTTGACACAGGTACATTACAAATTTTATGTTTTACAAAGGTTTACAATACATAGTGATTTACGTGCAAAAGCAAGCTGTTTGGACTAGTTTTTCAACGTTTTCAACGCTTACTTCAAAATTTAAATAACTTTGTGAAAACATTATAAAGTCAATGAAATTATAGATAAACGGTATGTAATCGATCAAAACATATTGATTTTAACTAGTTTCTAAAGTTTTGACACAGGTACATTACAAATTTTATGTTTTACAAAGGTTTACAATACATAGTGATTTACGTGCAAAAGCAAGCTGTTTGGACTAGTTTTTCAACGTTTTCAACGCTTACTTCAAAATTTAAATAACTTTGTGAAAACATTATAAAGTCAATGAAATTATAGATAAACGATATGTAATCGATCAAAACATATTGATTTCAACTAGTTTCTAAAGTTTTGACACAGGTACATTACAAATTTTATGTTTTACAAAGGTTTACAATACATAGTGATTTACGTGCAAAAGCAAGCTGTTTGGACTAGTTTTTCAACGTTTTCAACGCTTACTTCAAAATTTAAATAACTTTGTGAAAACATTATAAAGTCAATGAAATTATAGATAAACGGTATGTAATCGATCAAAACATATTGATTTTAACTAGTTTCTAAAGTTTTGACACAGGTACATTACAAATTTTATGTTTTACAAAGGTTTACAATACATAGTGATTTACGTGCAAAAGCAAGCTGTTTGGACTAGTTTTTCAACGTTTTCAACGCTTACTTCAAAATTTAAATAACTTTGTGAAAACATTATAAAGTCAATGAAATTATAGATAAACGGTATGTAATCGATCAAAACATATTGATTTTAACTAGTTTCTAAAGTTTTGACACAGGTACATTACAAATTTTATGTTTTACAAAGGTTTACAATACATAGTGATTTACGTGCAAAAGCAAGCTGTTTGACTAGTTTTTCAACGTTTTCAACGCTTACTTCAAAATTTAAATAACTTTTGTGAAAACATTATAAAGTCAATGAAATTATAGATAAACGGTATGTAATCGATCAAAACATATTGATTTTAACTAGTTTCTAAAGTTTTGACACAGGTACATTACAAATTTTATGTTTTACAAAGGTTTACAATACATAGTGATTTACGTGCAAAAGCAAGCTGTTTGGACTAGTTTTTCAACGTTTTCAACGCTTACTTCAAAATTTAAATAACTTTGTGAAAACATTATAAAGTCAATGAAATTATAGATAAACGGTATGTAATCGATCAAAACATATTGATTTTAACTAGTTTCTAAAGTTTTGACACAGGTACATTACAAATTTTATGTTTTACAAAGGTTTACAATACATAGTGATTTACGTGCAAAAGCAAGCTGTTTGGACTAGTTTTTCAACGTTTTCAACGCTTACTTCAAAATTTAAATAACTTTGTGAAAACATTATAAAGTCAATGAAATTATAGATAAACGGTATGTAATCGATCAAAACATATTGATTTTAACTAGTTTCTAAAGTTTTGACACAGGTACATTACAAATTTTATGTTTTACAAAGGTTTACAATACATAGTGATTTACGTGCAAAAGCAAGCTGTTTGGACTAGTTTTTCAACGTTTTCAACGCTTACTTCAAAATTTAAATAACTTTGTGAAAACATTATAAAGTCAATGAAATTATAGATAAACGATATGTAATCGATCAAAACATATTGATTTTAACTAGTTTCTAAAGTTTTGACACAGGTACATTACAAATTTTATGTTTTACAAAGGTTTACAATACATAGTGATTTACGCAAAAAGCAAGCTGTTTGGACTAGTTTTTCAACGTTTTCAACGCTTACTTCAAAATTTAAATAACTTTGTGAAAAACATTATAAAGTCAATGAAATTATAGATAAACGGTATGTAATCGATCAAAACATATTGATTTTAACTAGTTTCTAAAGTTTTGACACAGGTACATTACAAATTTTATGTTTTACAAAGGTTTACAATACATAGTGATTTACGTGCAAAAGCAAGCTGTTTGGACTAGTTTTTCAACGTTTTCAACGCTTACTTCAAAATTTAAATAACTTTGTGAAAACATTATAAAGTCAATGAAATTATAGATAAACGGTATGTAATCGATCAAAACATATTGATTTTAACTAGTTTCTAAAGTTTTGACACAGGTACATTACAAATTTTATGTTTTACAAAGGTTTACAATACATAGTGATTTACGCAAAAGCAAGCTGTTTGGACTAGTTTTTCAACGTTTTCAACGCTTACTTCAAAATTTAAATAACTTTGTGAAAACATTATAAAGTCAATGAAATTATAGATAAACGGTATGTAATCGATCAAAACATATTGATTTTAACTAGTTTCTAAAGTTTTGACACAGGTACATTACAAATTTTATGTTTTACAAAGGTTTACAATACATAGTGATTTACGTGCAAAAGCAAGCTGTTTGGACTAGTTTTTCAACGTTTTCAACGCTTACTTCAAAATTTAAATAACTTTGTGAAAACATTATAAAGTCAATGAAATTATAGATAAACGGTATGTAATCGATCAAAACATATTGATTTTAACTAGTTTCTAAAGTTTTGACACAGGTACATTACAAATTTTATGTTTTACAAAGGTTTACAATACATAGTGATTTACGTGCAAAAGCAAGCTGTTTGACTAGTTTTTCAACGTTTTCAACGCTTACTTCAAAATTTAAATAACTTTGTGAAAACATTATAAAGTCAATGAAATTATAGATAAACGGTATGTAATCGATCAAAACATATTGATTTTAACTAGTTTCTAAAGTTTTGACACAGGTACATTACAAATTTTATGTTTTACAAAGGTTTACAATACATAGTGATTTACGTGCAAAAGCAAGCTGTTTGGACTAGTTTTTCAACGTTTTCAACGCTTACTTCAAAATTTAAATAACTTTGTGAAAACATTATAAAGTCAATGAAATTATAGATAAACGGTATGTAATCGATCAAAACATATTGATTTTAACTAGTTTCTAAAGTTTTGACACAGGTACATTACAAATTTTATGTTTTACAAAGGTTTACAATACATAGTGATTTACGTGCAAAAGCAAGCTGTTTGGACTAGTTTTTCAACGTTTTCAACGCTTACTTCAAAATTTAAATAACTTTGTGAAAACATTATAAAGTCAATGAAATTATAGATAAACGGTATGTAATCGATCAAAACATATTGATTTTAACTAGTTTCTAAAGTTTTGACACAGGTACATTACAAATTTTATGTTTTACAAAGGTTTACAATACATAGTGATTTACGTGCAAAAGCAAGCTGTTTGGACTAGTTTTTCAACGTTTTCAACGCTTACTTCAAAATTTAAATAACTTTGTGAAAACATTATAAAGTCAATGAAATTATAGATAAACGGTATGTAATCGATCAAAACATATTGATTTTAACTAGTTTCTAAAGTTTTGACACAGGTACATTACAAATTTTATGTTTTACAAAGGTTTACAATACATAGTGATTTACGTGCAAAAGCAAGCTGTTTGGACTAGTTTTTCAACGTTTTCAACGCTTACTTCAAAATTTAAATAACTTTGTGAAAAACATTATAAAGTCAATGAAATTATAGATAAACGGTATGTAATCGATCAAAACATATTGATTTTAACTAGTTTCTAAAGTTTTGACACAGGTACATTACAAATTTTATGTTTTACAAAGGTTTACAATACATAGTGATTTACGTGCAAAAGCAAGCTGTTTGACTAGTTTTTCAACGTTTTCAACGCTTACTTCAAAATTTAAATAACTTTGTGAAAACATTATAAAGTCAATGAAATTATAGATAAACGGTATGTAATCGATCAAAACATATTGATTTTAACTAGTTTCTAAAGTTTTGACACAGGTACATTACAAATTTTATGTTTTACAAAGGTTTACAATACATAGTGATTTACGTGCAAAAGCAAGCTGTTTGGACTAGTTTTTCAACGTTTTCAACGCTTACTTCAAAATTTAAATAACTTTGTGAAAACATTATAAAGTCAATGAAATTATAGATAAACGGTATGTAATCGATCAAAACATATTGATTTTAACTAGTTTCTAAAGTTTTGACACAGGTACATTACAAATTTTATGTTTTACAAAGGTTTACAATACATAGTGATTTACGTGCAAAAGCAAGCTGTTTGGACTAGTTTTTCAACGTTTTCAACGCTTACTTCAAAATTTAAATAACTTTGTGAAAACATTATAAAGTCAATGAAATTATAGATAAACGGTATGTAATCGATCAAAACATATTGATTTTAACTAGTTTCTAAAGTTTTGACACAGGTACATTACAAATTTTATGTTTTACAAAGGTTTACAATACATAGTGATTTACGTGCAAAAGCAAGCTGTTTGACTAGTTTTTCAACGTTTTCAACGCTTACTTCAAAATTTAAATAACTTTGTGAAAAACATTATAAAGTCAATGAAATTATAGATAAACGGTATGTAATCGATCAAAACATATTGATTTTAACTAGTTTCTAAAGTTTTGACACAGGTACATTACAAATTTTATGTTTTACAAAGGTTTACAATACATAGTGATTTACGTGCAAAAGCAAGCTGTTTGACTAGTTTTTCAACGTTTTCAACGCTTACTTCAAAATTTAAATAACTTTGTGAAAACATTATAAAGTCAATGAAATTATAGATAAACGGTATGTAATCGATCAAAACATATTGATTTTAACTAGTTTCTAAAGTTTTGACACAGGTACATTACAAATTTTATGTTTTACAAAGGTTTACAATACATAGTGATTTACGTGCAAAAGCAAGCTGTTTGGACTAGTTTTTCAACGTTTTCAACGCTTACTTCAAAATTTAAATAACTTTGTGAAAACATTATAAAGTCAATGAAATTATAGATAAACGGTATGTAATCGATCAAAACATATTGATTTTAACTAGTTTCTAAAGTTTTGACACAGGTACATTACAAATTTTATGTTTTACAAAGGTTTACAATACATAGTGATTTACGTGCAAAAGCAAGCTGTTTGGACTAGTTTTTTTCAACGTTTTCAACGCTTACTTCAAAATTTAAATAACTTTGTGAAAAAACATTATAAAGTCAATGAAATTATAGATAAACGGTATGTAATCGATCAAAACATATTGATTTTAACTAGTTTCTAAAGTTTTGACACAGGTACATTACAAATTTTATGTTTTACAAAGGTTTACAATACATAGTGATTTACGTGCAAAAGCAAGCTGTTTGGACTAGTTTTTCAACGTTTTCAACGCTTACTTCAAAATTTAAATAACTTTGTGAAAACATTATAAAGTCAATGAAATTATAGATAAACGGTATGTAATCGATCAAAACATATTGATTTTAACTAGTTTCTAAAGTTTTGACACAGGTACATTACAAATTTTATGTTTTACAAAGGTTTACAATACATAGTGATTTACGTGCAAAAGCAAGCTGTTTGACTAGTTTTTCAACGTTTTCAACGCTTACTTCAAAATTTAAATAACTTTGTGAAAAACATTATAAAGTCAATGAAATTATAGATAAACGGTATGTAATCGATCAAAACATATTGATTTTAACTAGTTTCTAAAGTTTTGACACAGGTACATTACAAATTTTATGTTTTACAAAGGTTTACAATACATAGTGATTTACGTGCAAAAGCAAGCTGTTTGACTAGTTTTTCAACGTTTTCAACGCTTACTTCAAAATTTAAATAACTTTGTGAAAACATTATAAAGTCAATGAAATTATAGATAAACGGTATGTAATCGATCAAAACATATTGATTTTAACTAGTTTCTAAAGTTTTGACACAGGTACATTACAAATTTTATGTTTTACAAAGGTTTACAATACATAGTGATTTACGTGCAAAAGCAAGCTGTTTGGACTAGTTTTTCAACGTTTTCAACGCTTACTTCAAAATTTAAATAACTTTGTGAAAAAACATTATAAAGTCAATGAAATTATAGATAAACGGTATGTAATCGATCAAAACATATTGATTTTAACTAGTTTCTAAAGTTTTGACACAGGTACATTACAAATTTTATGTTTTACAAAGGTTTACAATACATAGTGATTTACGTGCAAAAGCAAGCTGTTTGACTAGTTTTTCAACGTTTTCAACGCTTACTTCAAAATTTAAATAACTTTGTGAAAACATTATAAAGTCAATGAAATTATAGATAAACGGTATGTAATCGATCAAAACATATTGATTTTAACTAGTTTCTAAAGTTTTGACACAGGTACATTATTACAAATTTATGTTTTACAAAGGTTTACAATACATAGTGATTTACGCAAAAGCAAGCTGTTTGGACTAGTTTTTCAACGTTTTCAACGCTTACTTCAAAATTTAAATAACTTTGTGAAAACATTATAAAGTCAATGAAATTATAGATAAACGGTATGTAATCGATCAAAACATATTGATTTTAACTAGTTTCTAAAGTTTTGACACAGGTACATTACAAATTTTATGTTTTACAAAGGTTTACAATACATAGTGATTTACGTGCAAAAAAGCAAGCTGTTTGGACTAGTTTTTCAACGTTTTCAACGCTTACTTCAAAATTTAAATAACTTTGTGAAAACATTATAAAGTCAATGAAATTATAGATAAACGGTATGTAATCGATCAAAACATATTGATTTTAACTAGTTTCTAAAGTTTTGACACAGGTACATTACAAATTTTATGTTTTACAAAGGTTTACAATACATAGTGATTTACGTGCAAAAGCAAGCTGTTTGACTAGTTTTTCAACGTTTTCAACGCTTACTTCAAAATTTAAATAACTTTGTGAAAACATTATAAAGTCAATGAAATTATAGATAAACGGTATGTAATCGATCAAAACATATTGATTTTAACTAGTTTCTAAAGTTTTGACACAGGTACATTACAAATTTTATGTTTTACAAAGGTTTACAATACATAGTGATTTAGTGAAAAGCAAGCTTTTGACAAAAGTTTTCAACAAGCTTAAATTGGACTAGTTTTAAAGTCAATGAAATTATAGATAAACGATATGTAATCGATCAAAACATATTGATTTTTACTTTTCAAAGTTTTGACACAGGTACCGCCCAGTGATTTACGACCGGTGTTTGGACGAAGTTCTACGACTGGTGGACGAAGTTCTGCTGTTCTGCTGTTGTTGTTTTTTTGAACTGTTAGTACGTTTAGTTTTTTTTGATTTTATTTTCCGTTTTTTCTATTTACTGACCTTTTACTTGTTAAAATTTTAGTTTTTTTTTTCCTCCCTTTTTATTTTAGACTTTTTTGAATTTGTTTGTCTTTTTTATTTGCTTATATTTTCTTTTTCAGTAATTTCCCGCCTTATTTGATTTTACGTTGTGACGTTTTATTTCTACGTGTTCTTTTTTTTCGTTCTTTTGTTTTAATATTTGTTAAATATTCTGTGTTCTATCTGTTAACTTTTTGCTTTGTTAAATACACATCTTCGTTTTTTCCTGTTTTATTGTTTGTTGGACTGACTAGAATTTTTCTAGTAGCCGTCTTATCGTTTTGTTAATTTGTTTGTTAATTTTCTTTCCGTAAGTTCTGTTGTAAATTTCGCTTTAATTTGTCCTTTTCTCGTTTGCGTACCCTTTGCCTGTAATTTGTAGCTGTTAATTTTCTGTTTGTACCGTTCATTGTCCTTTTTTACGTATTCGTTTTTTTTTTTTTTTTTTTTTTTTTGCTTGCTTGTGTAATATTTGAGTTTGCTTTGTTAATTATACATTTTCGTTTTTTTTTTTTGTTTGTCGGACTGACTAGAAATTTCTAGTAGTCGTTTTGTTAATTGTTTATTTATTTATTTTTGCATTAATTTGTCCTTTCCTCGTTCGTGTCTGTAATTTGTAGTTGTTTTTTTTTTTTTTTTTTTTTTACCGTTCATTGGCCTTTTACACATGTTTTTTTTTTTTTTACCCCTTTTTTTTAATATTATTCTTCTTTTTTTTTAATTTTTTGTTATTACGAAAAGAAAAAAGATTATGGGTAAAAATGTAAGAAAAAAACTTATTTGGAACAAAAAAGAAAATGAACCTCCTGACAAATCGTCCGGAAATTCAGATACGGATACTGAAGAACCCCAAAATGTTTGAGTCCTTCTCAAGATGAGAAGCTTAAACGCAGTCCTGAAAGAAGTATGGTGGCTGAAAATGGTGAAATCTCTCCAACAAAAAATCCTCTTTAGAAAAGGATGGTGTTGTGGCTGATAATCCTAGCAAAGAAAATATTTTGCAAGAAGTTATGGTGGCCGAAAGTGGCCAAAATACGGAAACCATGAATGTTGCACAAGACAAATGTATGGCAGCCCAAGTTGGCAAAAAATTCGAAAGCAATGAAGTGTCACATGACAAAAGTGTGGTTGACCAAGAATGTGAAAATGCAGAAACCATTAATAGTATGGTAGCTGATAAAAGTCAAACCAAAGAAGACATGAATATGGTGACTACGAATAATGACCCGGTCGGAGAGACGCCCTCATGTTGGAAGTCCCCGCCTAAATGCAAGATCAACATGACGGAGTTCCTGGAGAAAGCTAAGAGCTACGCACATCTGGTGACAGCAGATGGGCTCTTGTCCAATCCCGTGGAGCTAAAGAAAGTTGAGAAAAGAATTGTGTCAGTCTTTGTGGTGGACAAGCGTACGCGCAAGATTTGTCGCTCCACTAAAGACACTGTTATAAAAACCCTGAATTCGCTGGGCATCAAACCTCAGCGAGTCATAAGAGGGAAAGGCTATTGCCTGTGGGACGTACTGTTACCCACGCCTGCCGATTGTGAGGATGCTGCGACGAGGGACCTCATAACGAAAGACCTAATTTTACGAACTGAATACGAAGGCAGGCGTAGGACCAAGGTATCAGTATTTGAGGTTCCTTGTCATATTGTCGGGGAGCATTTGGCCGCGTATCTGTCTCAGTTTGGTCAGATACTCAATGCTTCCTCAGACGATCTGACCGGGGGATGGAGCTTCGAGTTGATGATCAGTCAAAAGCCTTCTACTCCATCCCCAACTGTCTGGATTTAGAGGGCCAGAAGATGCCAATTATAGTAACAGGTCGTAAACCGGCATGCTGGAAGTGTGGAAAGATTGGTCACCTTTCCTCTTCCTGCACAGAGATGAAGGCCTCTGATGTTCTGGCCCCCGCCCAACCAAATCCCCTTTAGTCGAGTCTGTTAAATCCGTCTCGCCTGTGGTGGGCATACCTGCGACCAGGACCGGTGGGAAATCCCCCGGTTGGGTCTAAATCTCTGCCCCCATTCCCCGAAAAGCCTTTGTCCGCCGCTAGTGCGGTTAGGGGGAAGGAAGAGGGGAAATGGCAGGTCGTAGGTAAGGCTAAAAGGAAGACCCAGACAGCGGGACCTCGTCCTACAACAGCAAAAGACACACACAGTCCCACTCCCTCTACCAGCGCAAAGGGCGACTCTCCGGTCTCATCTGCGAAAAAAACTACGACAGGACATGCTCAAATATGAGCCATCTTTCGAAAAAAAAGAAAAATTAATCCAACTGAAAGAAGAACTAAAATTTAAGAAACAAGGACCAGGAAAAACCCAGGAGTTCTGTTTCGGCACCGTCTTCCCCTGTGCCAAAAAACAACCTTCAAATCCCAAAGTACAATCAAATAAGACCAAGAAAACTTCATCTCCTACTCCTTCCCCAAAGAATACTCCAATTAATTCCCCGCTTAAAACAGAACACCCCAAAAGGCAACGTAGTCCATCAACGGATTCTCCGGGAGAAACAGTGGAAAAAAAAATAAAATCCAAACCACTTTTCAGCACAGGGGAAGACGTGTGCCGAATATCGAAGGATGTCGAAGAGCAGGCAAAAAAAATTAAAAATTTAAAAACTCTGCTTAATTTTAAAAAACTTAATAACTTACATAGAGAACCCTAAAAATTTCCCGAAAGCGAAGAGGGTTCTCACTGTGGTGCATTCTAAAGCTGTGGGTAAACCATTATGGGCCATGATGGCGGAAGCAAACGAGTCTTTTGAGTGTTTTCCTCCGATGGCGTGCTTTGATGATGAGGTGGTGAAAGATCTGCGACAATACTGTCCAGGGAGGTTCCCAGTTTTTGTTCACCCTCCCTGTACAGAGCGTTAAAACTAACCTTCCCCTGACATTGGCGGCCTGTCTCCTGATGGTACCATCAAGAGTGAGATGGGTACTGGCTCATTGGGAGAGGCCGTTGGTGTCCTGTCCCCGGCCATGTTCAATGCAGGAGAGCAACCCTAATCGGTCTTCATCATGGCTCTCTGGTTAGCAAGTCTGAATGCCTGAGGCCTGAGGTCGGAGTCTCGCAGGGCGAGGCTCTCTCGTGACCTTCAGCGTCTTGGGGTGAATATTTGTTGTGTACAAGAGACCCGGTTTTTACTCACGACGATGAGAACATACTGTCTAGGGGTTCTCCTCTATTCAGCCTGTTTTGATGGACGTTCGAGAGGTGTCTCTTGGCTGGTAAGCAAGTCTTTGAAGGCTGCGTGTGTCCTTGTCTTCGCGGATCCGGCGGGCAGACTTTGCGTGCTGGACGTTACCATAAAGGATAAGGCTCTTCGTCTCATTGGGGTTTATGCGCCCAATGCCCATGCTGAGCGGCCTGCTTTGTTTCGGCAGATCGAGCCGTTTTTGACGACATCACGGCGGGTAGTTTTAGTGGGTGATTGAATGCCGTCCTTGATCCCGATATAGATCGCATAGGGCCATCTTCGGTACTAACAACCGGGCGTTAAACAGTTTCGGGACTTTATCGACGGGTTTGATCTTGTCGATAAGTACCGGAACGAACACCCTCGGCGGGTTGTGTGGACTTAGACTAATAATGGCGGCTCGGCTAGTTATCTAGACCTAGTCTTAGTTAAGAGAGTCGATGTAGGGCTCCATGAGATAGTTTATACGGGTCACAGGCTTGTCCGGGTCCGTGTAAACTTAGATAAACCTATGGTTAGGATGGCCGGCTACTGGAAATTAAACTCATCATTATTTGGTGAGCAAGATTTCCGGGACCAGCTGCTACTAATGATACAGAGGGAACTGACGGGAGCGGTTGTGGGAAATGCCTGGTGGGATAAATTAAAATCCAAAATTAGAACGTTTGCTGCTGATTATAGTCGTCGGCTCAATCTAGATAGATTAGCGGCGCAAACGGCTTTAGAGCAGAAGGTTGATCGGGCAGTCAAATCCCGTGATAGTGGGGACATAGCTTTAGCTAAGGCAGAGTTGGCCTCCTTGCTTATCAAGAAGGATCAAGCTCTGGTAGTTAGAGCTAGGTTAAAAGAATGTCCCCTGAGGCAACGAATATGGCCGCTGAATTGCGCGCAGAGGAAGCTCGGAATGCATCACGTCGACATATTGCGCGTCACATTGCCGGATAATCGGACTGTGACTACAAACGAGGGCATATGTGAGGCTTTTCGTGACTACTTTCAGGATCTTTTTTACCAGGGAGCCCGGTCTGAGCCCTGCTCAGTTCGACGCCTATTTAGCTGACTTTCCCTGCCTCGAGGCAGCTGAAGCAGCTAGGTGCGAGGGTCCCATTTCAGAGTCGGAAATCTGGGAAGCGTTGAAACAGGTTGGCCTGGACAAATCTCCGGGGCTAGATGGTCTTCCGTATGAAGTGTACTTGAGGCAGTCGCCCGTCTTTGTTCCGCTGCTGGCACTGATTTTTGGCAACTGGATGAAGCAGGGGTCTATACCCCAACGCTTCACCAGGGGCGTGACTGTTGTTACGCAAGGACAAAAACGGTGGGGATGGGTTAGGTAATCTTTCGCCCTTTAACTATGTTAAACACAGAGTTAAAGATTTTGGCTAAGGTCTTGGCTAACCGTTTGCAGGTTGTCCTGTCTCGTCTGATTGGCTCGGAACAGACTTGTGCTGTGAAGGGTAGGACGATTCAGGACAATCTTCATATGGTACGCCTGATCATTGAGCAAGTCGACAGCGAAGCCGCGCTGATCAATTTAGATCAGTCCAAGGCCTTCGATAGGGTTGACCATCGGTTTCTGGAGGTTGTTCTTTCGGCGGCCGGTTTCGGGCCGTACTTTCGCACCTGGATCCGACTTCTGTATGCGACCCCCGGTGCGCTGGTGGAAGTGAATGGGGTACGATCGGAGCCTTTCGTATTGTCTCGCTCCATTCGTCAAGGTTGTCCGTTGTCGCCGTTGCTTTACGTTCTTGCGTTGGAACCTTCCTTCGCAAGTTAAAGGCGAATCCGGTCCTACGCGGAATTACTCCGCCCGGTGGTAGCACATCGGCCAGGTATTCTGCCTATGTTGACGACGTTTCGGCTCTTGTGTCGAGCAGAGCCGAGATTGACGAAGTCAGCAAAGAAATCAGTTGTTATGAGATGGTGACAGGGGCCAAGATCAACCGCGATAAGTCTGTTGGCTTGCGGTTGGGTGCGTGGAAGGGAGTTTCTCTTCCCGGACCTTTCCACTGGACGGATGGGCCGGTCAAGATTCTCGGCGTCTGGTTCGGTCCTGATCTCCAGTTGGGAATGAATTGGTCGGAGGTCCGAGGGAAGGCCGAGATCGCAATTAATTTGTGGTCTCGGAGGAATCTTTCCTTAAAGGGAAGGCGGAAGTTTGTGTTTCACACATCTATCCACCTCCTTTACCGACTCGGTGCTTCCACTTCCGTGTGGCACTTTGCTGGCGTTAGTGAGGCTCTTGTTCTCCTTCTTGTGGGGAGGCAAGGCCGCCAGAGTCACTGGGGATCTGTTGCCTTCATCCTTCTGAAGGCGGTCTGGGCATGCCAAGCATTGAGATTCGTCAACATATGCTTCGCATTAGATTTCTAGATCGAATGTGTCGCGAACTGGATGAGGAGGGCGCCTTCTGGAAGGAAGACGCCCGTAAGAACTTCCCATCCCTGAGAAGTGTGCACTCGTGCGAGGAAGAGGCCCGCCGTTTACCCCGAGCCGAATGCCCTTTCTATCGCGAATGTCGTCTTGCTCTGAAGCGCCTCTTATATGCGTCGGATGGCCTCTCCAACGTCCAGGCGTTGTCTCTTCGGGCATTATATCAAGTGTTAGTCAGGGGGTCCGTTCATGATAATCTGATTGACAGTCTCGGTCTTACGAGGCAGCAGGCTCGCTCAATATGGCCTTTGGGCGCCCGGGTTGAAATGTCTCACTAACGATGAGGCATCACCACCTGGCTGATGATTCGTGGGGCCCTCTGGGTCGCCAAAAGACTTTGTTCAGCTG
>CAHIKZ030004865.1:0-18101 GCA_903632075.3 Acanthosepion pharaonis | reverse complement strand
AAACAAAAAAAACAAAAAAAAAAGCATTAATACAAATAGAGACATTTTAGATATAAAAAACAAGAAAAAAGTTGTGCATTTATAAATAATAATATATTTATATTTATAAAAATGAATTGTATATATAACATATGTAAATATTACTTTTTTATTAATAATTAGCTATTTCATGTTTTATTGATTTGAAAATAAATAGCATATTTCAATCTTTAAAAACATTAAAAAACTTTTTTTAATTTAATAATTAAATGAATGGAAATTTCACTTTGATCAGGATATTGATTATTTCTTCTTTAAAATAATTCATTTGAACTTAAAAAATGTTGTTGAAATTTCAAAGATATAAACAGTGGAAAATTGAAACAAAAACAAAATTTATAATTCGAGGAAAAAATATCAAAATAATGTTCTTTGCTGTCACTTGATGTAAAAAAATGTTTATTGGAAAATTGTTTGATTTCATTAAAAAAGAAATTAATGAACTGTTGAAGTCATTTATTTCTTTTTTTTTTCCATGGTCTTTTATCTTTTATGGAAAGTACAAAAATTGTGGAAAGTTTATAAAAAAACATTATTGTTTCATTTTTTATAAAATTTTTTTTGGCTTATAAATAAATGTGCTTAAAAATATCTTATATTTTTATCATTTAAAATATTACCTCATAAAATCTCTGTTGTTTCAATCAAGAGACCTTAAAATTTTATGAACTCTTAAATAAAAAATAAATGGTTTTTAATGTTTATTTTATTGAATATTTTGAAAATCAAGCATTGTTATTTATGAAACCAATAGCAAAGATTATCTAAAAGAACTTCAAGTTGATTCACTTTATTTCTTAAAAAAACATTTTTTGAATATTAAAAAAAACTAGCAAAATAAACTTAACATTTTTCAATTTTTTGAAAAATGTCAAATTCTTAATTTGACAAAGATTGAAATCGTCATGACTTTAGGTTCCCTTTTGAAGAAAACATATTACAAAAATCTGTGGCATTTTTTTTTTAATATATTTGTTCACAAAATTAATAAGAAACACAGAACAATCTGATTACCAAAAAAGAGAAAGGCCAAATATTGGTCATGGTAATGAATAGGTTCTGGTATTGGGAATACCAAGTGCTCTAATCACATGCCATCCATTAATGTCCATCCAATTAGATCTGAAGTGTGAAAAACAATTATATGGAAATCAGAGAACCTTTAAGAAAAATTTCTTTGTTACTAATGTTCAGATACCATGAAAAAAAATAAAAAAATCAAAGCAAATTATAAAAGAATGGGTTAAATATTAAGATTCAGATTCATTATGATTTTTAAACAAAGTATACTATAGAAAGTAATGGCAGTTTTTAAATTAATTTGTTTGCCAATTCAATCATGAATTTAAAAGAAGACATGATTGCCTGTCTCATTTTAGTGTAAAAAAGGAATATTTTTTTATGTTTTATTTTTTTTTTTTAAATAGAATAAAAGGATTTTAACCAAGAATCTTTTAAATTGATTACATTTTCATAACAATTAAAGACATTTGAGGAATTAAAAATTTTAAATCTTTAAATTTATTTTAAAACTGTTTTTAAGATATTTCTGCAAATATTTCAGACAGTTAAAATTTTTTATAAAATGATTTTTATAAAAAATAATTAATAATGTTCATGTTGATTTTAAAGGAAAGAAAATAAAATTTTTTATTTCTTTTTTCCAGTGGTCATTTTTTAAAAAAATTTTTCAAGTTTCTACTATAGTCCATGTCTCAAAAAAAGTTCTGTTTTCAAGTTTCTGAAAAATAGTTCTTCTTTATTTTGGGAAAAATCTATTTGATAAATTTGAACTTTCATCAAATCAATGTCTTTTAAATTAGTTTTGCAACATTCTTTAATTAATGGAAAAATAACAGATTGAAATGTTTTAAAAGTTTTTTTTTGATCTTGAATTTGAAATATTTAAATTTAAAAAATATGAATATATTTAATAATTAAAAAAATAAAACAGTTTCAAATATAAATTTAACTGAAATTTCTTCTTTTTCAGTTTTAAAAATTGGTTTAAAAATTGATTGTTTAAAAATTTAAATTTAAAATTCTCAAAAATAATTTCAATACATTCAATAGTGTTTTCATTGGCTCTTTTTTTATTTTATTTTTTTATTTTCTGTTCCTTATTTGAAAAATATTTTCAGAATTTTTACTTTAACAATTTTGTAAAAATATTTAACCAAAAAAAAAAATAAATGGTTTTAAATTAAAAAAAAATTTAAATCCAGTCTATTAAATTATAATTTAAAAAAAAAATATAAAGAACAAATGTAAAAATTTTGGATATTGGAAGTATTCTTAAATTCAAGTATACATAAATTTTATTTGAAAAATGTCCTATGGATTAAAAAAAAAATATTTGAATATGAAAAACCTTTTAATATGACATATTATTGAATACATAAATTTTAATAGAATAATAGTCAATTAATAATTTTTCAAAATGATTTTTAGAATTTAAAAACTTATAGATTTAAATTCAAACTTTAATAATAAATAATTTTTATTTAAACATTATAAAAGAAGTCATAATTAAGATAGACAAGTTTATTTATTTAATAAAGGGGAAAAACCATTTTTCCAGTCATGTTTAATATGAGTTATATCAAATCTTTTTGTTTTTACATGCCAAACTGCATGTATTTACCCTTTATCCCCATATTTTATATACCATATCATAAATGTCAATGTAGGTTTTAAAAAAAAAATAAATTTTTAAAAATATTTTTCAAAAACATAATTGAGTTCATCAAAATCTGAGATGTTTAAAATTTGAAAAAAATTTTGTAAAATTTTTAAATGAAAAAAAAAATTTTTTTTTTTTATAAAAAAATATTTAAATTTCATGAAGTATAAACTTGAGGCTTTTAACATTTAATTATTTATTTTAGTTTTTTTTTTTTTTTGTATAATTATTCATTCATCCCTTTTGGCTTTCTATTAAAAATTAACTACAAAGTTATTTTTCAAAAATCTAAGATTGCTTTTTTTATTATATTATTTATTTGGGGTTTATATTTTAAAATTTACAAAAAAAAATAATTTATAATTTTGAAATAAAATCTTCTTTTTTAATTAATTTTGTCCTTTTAAAAAATTTTGAATATTTATTTGTCTTGATTTTTTTACATTTTTATTTTCAATATAAAAATTAAAACATTTTTATTATTCTTTATATTTGATTTTCTCATTTATCATATGTTTATTTATTTTTTTAAAAAATTCAACATAAAAATAAATAGGAAATGTATGTTTGGGAATGGGTTTTAAAAATTTTAGTTAAGAATAAAAGCAATTCATTGAACCCAGATTAAATATGGGTCAGTTGGGCACCATCTGTGAGAAAAAAAGCACCATGACAAATTCACTCTGCCAGAAATTTGGAAATGGCATGCTGTACTGCTTGGCATTCATGCCAGAAGCTCCAATACAAACATTTCAGAGTGTTTGGGTGTCAATCTGAGGACAGTGCAGAGGATTCAGAAAAGAGTTGGATGAGTCTAATGGTGATTATGAAGGTGTTTGCAGCTTGAAAACTCTCATGATTCATTCTAAGAAAAGAACTCCATTCATTGTTGGTGAGGGCCTCAGACTCAACACAGAGGCCTACATCAAGTGCCTTGAGGAGGTAGTGCTGCCCTGGGTCAAGAGGGTGGCTGCTGGAAGACCCTATGTCTGGCAACAGGACTCTGCACCATGCCACACAAGCAGGAGAACCCAGTCATGGCTGTCAGACAATTTCTGCAACCACATCACCCCCTTACATCTGGCCACCTAACTCCCCAGACTGCAACCCCCCTTTGATTATTATGTGTGGGGCACAGTTGAGCAAGAGACCAACAAAACTCCTTGTAACACCAAAGATGAACTGAAGGCAAGGATTATGGCATCATTCACCAACTTGAGACCATTCAGAAGAGATGCAAGAGATTCCAAAGTCATCTAGAGGCCATGGTTGAAGCCAATGGCGATTTTATTGAATAAATTTACTCTTTAGTATTTCAAGATATTTTTGTTTAATTTTGGTAAATATATCTGTTAAAATGAGATGTCAGTGTTATTTTCATTTTTGCATAATTTAGATGACAATTTATCCATCGCACCCTGTATATATATATATATAATATATATATATATATATATATATAATAAATGTATATATATATAATATTTTATAATTTAATAAATATTGATAAAAAAACATGCAATTAACAAATTTTTACAATAATTTTTAGAGCATGAAACAATAGGTTGATTTTTTATATTTTTATGATTTATTTATATATATTTATATATATTTATATATATATATATATTAATGAATATATAAATATTTACATTTTTTAATGAATTTTTAAATATATATATATATATATATAATATTTTATTTAAATATTGCCATTGTAACAGTTTAAATTTATGAATATAATAAATTATCATTAAGAATCAGAAAAAATAAAATTTACAAATTTGATTATTAAAAAATTTTTTTGGACATATTATATCTTAATTATTTTTTTACGAATTGGTCAATGGTTGAAAAAAAAAATTCACAAAAATTTTCTGTTTATGAGTCTTACTATTGAATAGAATGTTTAATATGAAACAATTGTCTTTAAAATAAATTTTAAAGCATTCTGAATGTAAAAATAAATAAAAAAAATTTAAACAATAATAATTTTAATTTATATTTTAAAAAATAAGTTTTGTTTTAAATTGATTGAAAAAAAGAAAAAAATAATGATGAATTAAAAAAAAAACACACACACATATGTTTTAAAAATAAAATAATTAAAAACTTCCAACCAACCAACCAACCTGGGTTTTATAATTTAAATATTTAAATTTCAAAAACTTGATATTAATTTTTATAACATTTTATGAAAATTATTTTTTTTAAAATTGCATTTAATCATATTTTTAAATTTATTTTCTTTGTTAAAACAATTTTTTTTTTAATTTTTTTACTTTTAAAAACCTAAAACAAAATTAATTTTTGAAATGTGATTTTTTCTGTTAAAATAAAATAAAAATATAAATTTTTTTAATCCAATATATAAAAAAAGATTTTTTCACAATACTAGGAGTTTTTAAAAATTATTTAAGATGATAAAACAAATTCATGAACAAAATAAAGCCTTTGCTTTAAAGAGAATAGAATTTATGAAAAATTTTTTTAAAGTATTCAAAAATTTATGACATTTTAATGTTTTAAATTAAAATTGATAAATTATTATTTTAAAATTTAAAAAGTAATTTTTAAATTTTATTTTTTTTTTTTTTGTAAATTCGTTTTTTTAAAAAAAAATATTTTATAGTCATTTTGGATAAATTTTATTATAAAATTAATATATAGCAATTATAATAATTAAATGGATTTAAATAATAATTTTAATTTATTTTTGCAAAAACAATAGTTTTTTGATATTTGGTTTGTTAAAACCAATAAAGTTTGATTTTTTTATTTTGTGAAATTTTTTTATTTTTTAAAAAGGTAAAATTCTTCAAAAAATGACAATTTTTGGCAATTTTTATAATAATATATATATATATATATATATATATATATATATATATTATATATATATATATATTTTTAAGTATGAATTATAAAAAAATTGAAAGAAAAAAAAAAATAAATTCAGAATAAATTTTATAAATAATTATTTATTTTGATTGTTTGAATTTTTTCTTATTATTTTATATTTATAATAAATTTGTGTGTGTGTTCATTTATAAAAATATGTGTATTTTAATGTTTATATGTATATCAAAATTTTTTTCTCAAATTTTAATATTTTGTTTATTATTTTAATTTAAAAACTTTTTTTTCACTTTTTAATATTTTTTCTTTTATTGAAATTTTCTTCAGGTTGAAATTTATTCAATATTCCAGACAATTTTATCCATCTTTTCATCCAAATGAAATGAAAATTAAAAAAATTAATATTTTGCATGCTCTTTCATATGGAAGACCAAAATTTTTTATTTAAAGGGAACAAAGGAAAATTTTGATTTTTTTTTCTAAATTTATTAATGCATGGAAAAATTTAAATAAATTTTATCTTTTTAAAAACATTTTTAAAATAATTGAAAAATTTAATCAGAAGTTGTTATAATGTAAATGTTGTCAAAAATTTAAATAGTGAAAAATTCAGAAAAATTATTTTAAAAACTTAAGGAGTAACAAAAAAGAAATTTTTTTTATAAAAAACAGTAACTGATTTTTTAAAAACTCATTTAGAATGAAGAACAATTTTTTTTTTTATAATTTTTTAATTGGGTAAAAAACATTTGATCTTTTCCAATAACCTAAATTGATTTTTCAAAAAAATGTTTTCAAACAATGTTTTTGAAAAAAAAAATTTCTAAAAACAAAAAAAAGAATAACAATCCTGAAAGATAACTATTAATATATTTTATTAACATGGATAATATATGTTTTTTTTAAAATTATCCCAAATTTTCAAACAAAATTTTTTCATGGTAAATATTTTGCCTAAAAAATGCTATTTCTTCATTTTTTTTAAAACAATGGATAATTTTATTTATGAATGAAATGCTTTTAAATCATAAATAAAAAAAAAATACAATGAGCAACCAAAATAAAGCGTTTAAGTTCAACATTTTTCAAACACCTGTCTTTTTAAGGCCGGAAAATTTCAATATTTCATGGCATTGTAAAAATATTACAAAATTTTTTTTAAATTTTCCAAATAATGTTTAGGTATTGTAATATCACATCTCATTCTTTTTCAGACAAATTTAAATAATCTAAAGAAACTATAACAATTATTATTTTAATTTTATCAATAAATATTGCTAAAAAGTTGTTTTTTACTAAAAATTTAAATTCAGAACGCAGAAATAATAATCTAAAGACAAAGTCTGTTTCCAAAATGCATTGAAAATAATTGAAATATTTTAATTTCTAAATCAAAAAAATTGGATTAAAAAAAATGAATGATAAAGCATAAATTGACATGAGGCTGAACTTTGAAAATTAAATTACTTTATTATTTATTTAATTGTTGTGTTTCAAAATTTTTTGAATTTTTTGAAATGGAATCAGAATTTGAATTTTAATTTTTCATTTTATCAATACTCATATAAAGAAAAAAATAAAAAATTGATTAGTTAAATATGTAATTCAAAAAAAAGATGATGATCCATTAATATGAAACTATTTTTTTTTTATATTAACAAGGAAAATATTGTTTTAAAAAAAATAACATTATTTGAAAAGTTTAAATTTTTGTTCTGACAGAAATGCAATGGTCTTTAATGTCAAAAATAACTTTTAAAATTTTTGAAATAATAAAAAACTATATTGTTTAGAGAATCCCAAAAACCAGAAAAAAAATGTTTTCAATCAATTAATGGAGATTCCTTTTTTTCCAAAAAATCAAAATGAAACAAACTTATCAAAATACTTTTTTGTTTTTTTTGGATTCCAAATTTTTTTTTATTTGGATGAAATGAGAGTCCCATTTATTTAAATATGCAAATTTACAAACACAGATGAAAGAGATTTTTGAATTTTTAATTTATATACATTTGATTTACAAAATATGTTTTCTCAAATTGAGAAACTGGATAGTTGTGTCAGAATTTTAAAGGAATCCATTATATTAAACTGGATGATTTTAATAAAGATTTTGAATAGTATGAATCCAGTTTTTTCTCCCTTTACCAAAATTTTTAAAAAAAAAAACATACATGAAAGTCTATAGACTGATTGAAAACTAATCTAATGCAGAAAGAAATTACAAATTTACTGCAGGATAAAATTAAATCATTATTTATTTCTAAATTAAAAAAATGCCATTATTAACATTTTTACATTGATACTACAAGGCAGTTTTGAATCTACCAAAAGAATACAATGATCCTAAATGTCAATTGGTAAACCATTTTAAAAAAGAGAACTTTGTTGATGAATACAGATATTCATTTTTGGGCTAAGAATGATTTAATTGCAAAAAAAATTGGTTTCCTTTACCAAGAGTTCCAAATAAATTGGCCTCAAGATAAAATTATTAAAGGATCCAAATCAGAAAATAAATTTTTAAATTCATTAATAAAAGCAAATGGCAGAAACCCAGAATTTTTGTTTTAAAAATTTCTATGTGGAATTAGTTTAATAAATTTTTAAATAAACTCAAAAGAAAAATATATTAGTCATAAAAAATTTAGTATAGGAGAAAAGGAAAATAAACATAATTTCACCCAACACTGTAAATTGCTTTTCAAAGAAAAATCAACCTTACAAAACCAAAAATCTTATTCATACATAATCTCATCAAATTGAAACTTTTATATGTTGATTTTAAAACCTCCTACAGAATGAATTTTTATTTCTCCTCTCAATAATACTAACTGCAAGAGTCGGTTAAATTGGGAATACAGGTAGAATGCAACTTAACCTTTGTTGAAAATAATTACAAATATATAAAAAATTATCTACTTATTATTAAACACTAATTTATTGCTTTATATATATATATATATATATATATGTTTAACCTACAATCTTTATGTCTTTGTTTCTGGCCCTAAACAGGCAAGAATTCAATATCGATGTCATGCATGGTGCCAAATCTGTTCAGAAATATTAAGAAATTGTCAGAATTCAAAACAGCATTCTAAGGTCAATGGTTAAAATTTCTTTGCACAAGTTTTGGCAGAAGATCATCCTGAAAGAAAGAACATTGTGGAATGGTTTTATGGAATCACAGACCAAGAACTGTACCAAATAACAGAAATGACATTACTTCCAACCTGCCAGCAACAATTAAAATGGTTAGTTCATGTAACTCAGAGAAAAACAATATAATCAAGATGTTGACATTTCTACAAAATCCAAACAAATAAAAAGTTAGGAAGGAAACTCCCATCAATATTGAAAAAAGAAACAGCTTTGGACTTGAGAACCTTATTTTTCCTGAAAAATTGTTTTAAGAGAAAGATTTGAATGCCAAAGGTACCTTACAAAGAAACAGCTAATAATAAAAAAAAAATTAGAGATAAACATTTATACAACAAATTCTCGCCTAATGGCTATGGATGAATAAGAGTTACAGGATTATTTGTTCAATGAATGTCAATAATTTATAAATAAATGGTTAAATATTAATTTTACCATTTAACATATTTGCAATATAATTTGAATCATACATCTTATTTAATCACTTGTATAACGCAAAAAGATGTTCCAGATTATATCAGATACCAATTTGTTTCCTCACTTTATCATTCATGATCTTCTATCATTCTCAATTAAAGTGTATCTGACTGTATTTATATTTATGATTTCTATTATTTTTATATTATTATTATTATATTATTTTACATTTAGGATTTATATTATTATTATTATCAGCCAGTCATCTTCAGCTCCAGTCAGCCATCCTTGCCAGCAGCAATGATATGCGATAAATTGTCCTTTTCAGGACAACACTTTTCAGCACCTACCAAACTGTCCTTTTCAGGACAACATTTCTCAACACCTACCAAACTATCATTTTGCAATTAAATTCTCAATAACCATAAAACTGTCCTTTCAACAACATTTTCAAAACTGTCCTTTCAGGACAACATTTCTCAACATCGAGCACTGTCCTTTTCAGGACAACATTTCTCAACGGCCACAAAACTGTCCTTTTCAGGACAACATTTCTCAACGGCCACAAAACTGTCCTTTTCAGGACAACATTTCTCAACGGCCACAAAACTATCCTTTTCAGGACAGTGCTATTCTCACCCTCTACATGAACAAGCAGAGATATTTTTTTTGCCTGGATAGAATGCATAAACAATGAAGAAAACAGTGGTGGGAAACAGGATACTTATACTCAAAATCAGAAAGAAAAGCTGAAATATCTTGAACACATAATGAGGATAGAGGGTTTGTAGAATTTGATACCCACAAGACATATCAAAGGCAAAAGCAACATGGGAAGGAAGTGGGCCATCAACCTGATGAGTTTGTGTGAATGGATGTCAGAATGTGGGTAGAAAGGATAACAAAGGGACAAGGGTGACTAAAACCTACAAGGTATACAAAGTTGTGGAGAGCCATGCCCTGAAGAAGAAGAAGAATTATAATTCCAATAACAAAACAAAAGTGAGCAATAAATATAAAATCACCTGTGTTATGAAGGATAGTCCAAATTAGACTTGTAATTGGTTGGTTCAGTAATTATATTTTCTAGTATTTTTCTACTATTTTAAATGTTAAAAAAAAATAATGGTAGTTAAAATCTGAAAAAAAAAAAATAGGAACAAAACCCTCCTACTTCTATATGGACAGTCCACCCTATGAAGGCCATTGACTAGGTATTGAAAAAAACAAAAAACAAAACAAAAATAAAAACAAATTAACATTTCTTCTAAAATCTTCTAAAAAAAAAAAGTTTTCTTCAGGATTTTCAGTCTGCAAAATATCAGATCTTTTTACACAAAAATGCCTTCAGCGAGGTAAACTAATTAAAAATAAGAAAAGCCCAAAACCAAGAAACCATTCTGATTTTTTTTTTCAAGAAACTGATTTTATTTAATAAAAAATTAAAAAAAATTATTTGGTGAGCAAAAATGTTTTCTTCTTTCGTTATCAGATGGCACTAGTAGTGTTTCATTTTAACTAATATGATGACACTATTGTATTCTATTGCGACAGCAGACATATCAGCAAGTATTTGCAAAAAAAAAAAAAAAAAAAAAATTAAAAATTTGCAAATTCTTGTTTATTGATCTAAAGATGGTAAAAAATAAGCAACATTTTCAGCATATATTCTTTTAAGAAAGATAAAAAAAATGATTTAAAATTTAAAAGAAGGAAAAAGGATTTTGTTACTCATGGCCAAATCTGCTTCACTTGTCTTTTCCAGAATTTTGTTTTTAAATATTTTCGTAAAAACTTTTTTTTTTCTTGAAAATTTGCCAAATGTGACCTGGCACAGAAAAATTTAAATAAATCCACAGTATCTTCCTAAGATGATGAAAAAACATTTCCATACTTCTTAACTCTTTTAAAGAAAAATTAATTTGGGGGAAATTCACATATACCACTAAAAAGGCCAAACGATTACTGAATTAACTACACTTTTGAAAAAAAATGACAGACTCTTACCATAGCATTTAGAAGAAATTTTATATAAGCTAACTTCCTGATGCATAATCTTTTTTGATATGATATATATCAATAGATACACTATATATATATATATATATATATATATATATATATATATATATATATAAATAAATTATTTTTGATATATTTAGTGATTACAAGTCCTTAAGTAGATATCCCTGTTTTTTCATTTTTTTTTAACCATGAAATCATAGGCATTCAATGTTAAAAAAAACACAAAAAAACAAATATCTACTCAAATACATGTAGCCATTAAATATAATGTTGTTAGAATTAAGAAATGATACCAGATTTAAAAAATCCATTACTTAAAATAAATTATATATATATATATATATATATATATATATATGAAGACTTAGATAGATAGAGACACTGAGATAGATAGATTGATATAAACAGACTAAGATAGATCGATGCGAAGAGACTGAAATAGGCAAATAGATACAAACAGACTGAGACATATCGATAGATATAAACAGATAGATTGATAGATACAGACTAAGACAAAGAGATAGATTGATAGATACAAGTATACTGAGATAGATAGGTAGATAGATACAATCAGTTAGATAGAAACAGACTGAGAGAGATAGATAGATAGATAGATAGATAGATAGATAGATAGATAGATGAGATAGATAGATAGATAGATAGATAGAGAGATGGAGATAGATAGATAGATAGATAGATAGATAGATAGATAGATAGATAGAAAGAGACTGAAATAGACAGACAGATAGAAACAGACTGAAATAGATAAATACAAACAGACAGATAACTAGCTAGCTAGATAGATAGATGCAGACTGACATAGATAGGGAATTAACACATTGAGATAGATAGATAGATAGATAGATAGATAGATAGATAGATAGATAGATAGATGAGAATCAACTGAGACAGACAGGTAGATAAGAATCAACTGAGATAGATAGATAGATAGATAGATAGATAGATAGATAGATAGATAGATATGGTTGGTCTGAGATCGATAGATGGAGATAGATAGATAGATGGTTGGATTGAGATAGATAGATAGATGGTTGGATTGAGATAGATAGATAGATGGTTGGATTGAGATAGATAGATAGATGGTTGGATTGAGATAGATAGATAGATGGTTGGATTGAGATAGATAGATAGATGGTTGGATTGAGATAGATACATAGATGGTTGGATTGAGATAGATACATAGATAGATAGATCCGGTGGAGTAATGGAAGCTCAAATTGTGGAATAAGAGAGCAAAGTTTGAATTCCAGTCAAGTTTGTTCCCATTAGCAGTTATATATGATGTCCTGTTAGACCATTTTAAATGTCCCGCATCCTAATGTATAGCAAAATGAAGACAAAGGATGTAAAACTACTTCACAAACACCACATCAGTTCTTGATAATGACTACAATGTTGAAAATATTTGAACAAAAATAACAAAATTTGAACTTTAGGCAGTTTATCCTCAACTTTGGACATAATGCTTAACATCTTATCCAAAAGTTGGAAAAGTATAATAACAAACTTAAAATAGATAGACCTTATTCGTTCTATTTAATCAAACTTGTTTGGAGATATATATATATATATATATATATATATATATATATATATATTTTAAAACATAGTTTTAAAAAAATAGCAAGTACTACTACTACTACTCCATGTTTTTTTTGTTTTTTTCGCATATGTTGATATAATACAAGTGTTGTAGGCGGGCTAAATGAATGGGTCAGGTGTTGTCGTGTCATGTCCCATTAATTTGACAATCATACTCAACAGGAATGTTATTGTTGTGGAGTAAATAGTACACCCCCAGTGACTATATGAACTATTCCCTTACTATAAACAGCTCCAGGTCAGAGGTAAGACTGGTGGCTGTTTGGAGTCAGTCTTCAGACTAACTAATACAGCCGTCAATGCAAGTAGCTGAAGCATTACATATAGAGAATACTTATACAAAGTGTGTGTTATAACAGTAGCCATAGAATAGTGGCATTATAAAAGTGGTAATGAGGGATTCAAATCTCCATAGCTATGTATGCAGCCCGTGTGTTGATAATGAGGCATCACTGGACGGCCAAGGCAGAGGGTTTCCCAATGGAATCAACATTATTATGCTATATACAAAGTTGATTGAGGTTGGATCTATATATATATATAAATGTTGTTGTGATTCCAGATGAAATCCGGTCTCCAATGAATGACAAACGCAGGAATGAAATAAAACAAATAAATGTAATTACACAATAATGCTATTGGTAATATGGTTAGTAAATCCAGAAATGCGGTTAGTAGCAATAATAATAATAATATATATATATATATATATAGTCTGGTAAATCCAGTCTTGAAGTAGGACTTCCTTAGAGTCTACGTGCTTGTAACTGTGACTTCTACAAGCTACTACCTCACACTATTACTCTATCTCCATCACAATCACTGTCTCTCTGACTGACTCTGGGTATTTAACAGCAGCAGTCCAAGTACACACTGGTCAAGTCCACTTGTATGAAAAAAGGGGTGGACCCCATAACAGTTTACCTGAAGGGTGAAAAGTTCCACCAGATCTAATTGCTCTAGAAATGCTACACACGAATGAATACCTCTTTATCTTTCAACCCAGATAAACTTGAAAAAAAAAAAAAAATCACTTCTAACATTTCACACTTCCAAAATGTTGCTAGCTGCTTTGCTTGGTTCCAAAAAGAATCAAGATTTTCATCATGGTTTTTTGTCAATCCTTATTTTAATTTTCTGTTCAGGCCGGTCTCCAAAATAAGTTCCAATGTTATATTTCATTTTCAAGTGTTTTCTTCCTACAACATGTTTTATAAACTATTAAAATTCTTCTAGTATTTTATTAGTTTCAGGTAACTCTAAAATTACTACTGGTATCATATAATTTATTACTACCTGTCACATGGTCAGGTCATCAGCAACTAAACCAGTTTCCCTACCAGGTTTTGTCAGGTGAGGAGCCAGTGTTATGATGGAAAGGCATTGCTAGACAGAAGGCTTCCTAGACAGAAGTCAATGGCCAGGGCAGAGGATTCTCCTAATGGATTCAACAGGCACATGGCCATGACCGAAGCGAGCCTTCAAGTTAGAGGATATCAGCTGTGGTTAGATGTGGAGAGGGATAGGCTTTGCTATGTCCTAAACACACTACACATGAATGAATACCTTTCTGGCTTTGATTCTAGATACATAGAGGAAATTGATCAAGTGCTCAGCTGTGCGCTGACCCTACAGCTACACCCATACATGGGACTGATGGCAATAATGAGGAGTATTTTATAAGCTATTAAATTTCTACTAGTATTTTATTAGTTTCAGGTAACTCTAAAATTACTACTAGTATCATGTAATTCAGTACTACCTGTCACATGATCAGGTCATCAGCAACTAAACCAGTTCCCCTACCAGGTTTTGTCAGGGTAACGAGAAACCCATCAAGATTAAAAACAAGACATATCAAAGGATATGGGGTGTGTATGCAGCCAGTACAATGATGACATGGCAGCGCTGGTCAGAGGATTTCCTTGACAGAAGTCAACATCCAGGGAAGAGCATACCCCTGATGGAACCAGCAGCCACATGTCCTTGACCAGGGTGAGCCTTTAAATTGAAGGATCATCAGCTGTGGCTTAACCTGGTAAAAGGAAGGGCACTACTGGATCTGCTTATCCAAGTCACACTTTGCAATGAATAACACTCCAGATACATAGAGTCAACTAGTCAGGTGCTCAGCTCAGCAGTGACCCTATGACCACATCCAGTCAGGGGACTGATTTCGATGATGATGATGATGATGATGATGATGTGCAAACTGCATTCTGCCATTTGTTCACATACAATTTTTCATATTTGGTAAGTGTCTCTATAACATAGAACTTGATCTATAAGTACAGGATTTTTCACTTGACTGTTGCCAGCACTAAAGCCCCATCATCCAACTTTCACAGGAATTCTCCAAAATTACCATCCTGTTAGAAGTTCCACAAATTAACCCCTCTCAAATAGCCTGAATTGAACGAAAGGATCATGTGTATGCATCCATAGCACAACACCTGCTTGAATTTTATCATAGAATGCATCACTTTCTAAAGCTCAGATACAGATGGTGCACTGGTATGAATGTTACTATATCATCAGATGGCCAAAAACTTTGGATATTTTTTCAGCATATGTAGCATGCACATACTGTACCAACATTAAAATTGGCATCATCTTTCAAAGAACTACATTTTTATTTTTCATAAGTGGTATCTATTTTTGGTATTAAAATATAAATATACATTTATTCTATTTTTTTCATTGCGTGTAAACCAATTGATATATGAGAAGTGAAATGTCTTTACACCCTTATATTGTGAGATAAAGATATTTTTAAAAGATTGAATATTTAGGAAAAGAAAAATATTTTCTCCCCTGAGATCTCTATGTCTATAACTCCAGTGTCATAGAATGAAAGGACTGTCTAGGTTTATAATACTTACCTGAGAGATGCAATAAATTTATCACAAATATTATTGAAATTAACAGTGTTCTCCCTCCACACATTTAAGTATAGTATATTATTACCTTTTTGACAAAGGTGTGTTTAGTGAAAATCACATTGAAACACAGTTTCCTGTCCAATCTCCAAAGTTAAGCAATGTCGAGCCTGGTGACTCCTTGGGAATATCAGGTGCTGTAAGCATGGATATATGTGTTATCTAATGGCTAATAGCTAGAAATAAGAAATTGGAGAGCAGAATTTGAATTCCAATTGGAACCGTTACATTGACATGTGTTAATACCCTTGGGAAAGGCATGAATCCAATTCTTTTCCCCTCAGCTGTAGATTAAATAGTAAGATGTTTTTCTGAAAATCTTTATCATCTTCAGAAAAGTTGTTATGGCAGAAGAATTAATCTCACAATCCAAAAATTTTACTTCAACTTAAAATAATCTACAAAATGTTGATAACCCGTTAAAAGCCAATCAGTCAATCAATATTGAAAAGATTTCTTATTGGTGTCAGAGTTAGACTTATATCAAGTTTTCGAACTAAGCCCTATTGTTATTGTCATTGTTTTAGTGGGAAAGTGATATGCTGTTCCAGCAGGATAATGACCACCTACATGATGCCCATACTACTCTACATACTCTGCAAGATGTTTAATAAATTTCCTCTAGCGTATGACTGAAGACAGTTAGTTATGCAAATGGTATTATATCTATTCTTTGCTTTTCATCTTTCCCAGTTTTTTATTATTTTTTTTAATTTAAAAACAGTGAGGGGGGGGGCTACTGTTAACAATTCCTTAACTATTACCTATCAGTATAGCAACATAATTGCTTCTGCGTTTGAAAACAACTTCATTTATGTGCTGTGTCCCTTCAAGATATAGATGACAATGGCTTTTCACAACTTCTTATCCTTTGTAAAACTAAGCAATGTTTCTCCCTCTCTGTTCATGTCCGGCCATTATTTACACAAAGTATATTACCGACAGTTTCCCTCTACTCCTCTTGCTTTCAATATCCTATAAGTATCATATTCCCCAAGCTTTCTTTCTTCATAAAGTGGGTCTTATGGCCATATCACACTGAAAGTTAAGCTATGTTGAGCCTGATCAGTATCTAGATGGGTAACTGCATGTGAATACCAGGTACCATAAACTTAGATGTACAGGTGGTGTAATTGATAATGGCTAGGAATTAAAGAGTAGAGTTCCATTTCCAGTCAAGTTTGTTATATTCACATATGCGCAAATACTCTTGGGAAAAGTAGGAATCCACTTCTTCACCTGCCAGCTATGTGTTAATTAGTAGAATTTGTATCAATAAATCATTATCTCAAAAAAATTCTTAAATCATGACAAAAAAATAATAAAAAATATATAATACCCCGATGTGCCAAAAGTCATATGATATAGATGCCCAATGCATATCAAAAGAGACCAGGAAGCACTGACAGCAACATTCAAGCTCAAGTTCTTCTTTGCCTGCTATATGCAGTTGGAGATGATCAGCTTAATTCAAATAAGGAAGCCTTTTCTCTTTAAATGTACAGCTATGTGTTAATTAGTAGGACTTGTATCAGTAAATGATTATCTAAAAAATATTTTCTGGCTTTAAATCATCTACAAAAGGTTGATAAACCGTAAAATACAAATCAATCAATCAAAGATCCTCATATGTCCTAGAATTTACAACTGTCTCTTTCTGATTCTAAGTAAAGTATCCTTTCTGTTCCTATTTTCCTTAGAACTTCCTCGTTGCTCACTTGTTCCATCCTTGGCATTCTCATTATTCATCTGTAGGACCACATCTCTTTTGCTTCAAGTCTAATTTTATCTGTGAGAAAATTGTCCAGAATTCATTGTTGTGCAGGAGGATTGAAAACAACACTATCTTCAGATTCATTTGCAATTCTTCTTTGCATTAGTAAATTAAACTGTTTGAATACTGATTACCAGCTATTAATGTTATTGCACTTAATAATTCTGTAAAAGTGGATGAAAAATAGAAATGAGGCTGACAGACAAAGACAGAAAGAGAAAAAGTCAAAGGAAAAGGGGAAAGAAACCAAGAGAGAAAAAATAAGGAACACAAGAAAAAAAAAAATGATTCACAGAGAAAGAAAATCACAAGGAAAGAAGAATGATAAACAACAACAAAAAAACAGCAATAAAAAATGAAAACTCAAGCCAAAGAAAAGATGAGAAAACAAATTGAATTTAGAAAAGAAAGAAAAAATCTTTATCTCTTAATACATTGAATTCAAGATGTTAAATGCTATAATTATTATAATTTTTAATTATATAGGTTAAACTATTCCTGAAGGTATTCACAACATTTCAATTTTTATGGAGACAATTTAAGGGTCTTGATTTCCAAACTGGCAAATATTAATTAGATG
>CAHIKZ030004864.1:0-44964 GCA_903632075.3 Acanthosepion pharaonis | reverse complement strand
AGTGCAATTGAGAGGTGATTTCTTATTCAGTTAATTATTAATGGCTTTTCATCCTAGTACAGCAAACAGTATTTTGTTCAAAATACATAGAAGAATATTGTCATGATTATTAAATGTTAATTATTATTAAATATTTGATTATTTTTTTACTCAGTAATTGAGGGATTCATTTATATTATTATTATTTCTTGTCTTTTTATTTACTTGTGCCACATTTGCCATGTTTTTCGTTAATCTCAAACCGTTTTAACATTTTACAATAAAATGCATGGATTCAGAATAAAGAAACCGTCTGCTTTTTATCCGATAAGGGAAAGAACCTATAAAAATGATGTTTAAGAGTTGTTCCCCTTGGAAATTTTTTTATCATGGATCTTAAAACGTTATCGTCTTCGTATCTGTAATTTTCTCACTTTAAACGTTATTTTTAGTGGATACTTGTGCTTGAGAAGACAATCGTTTTTTTTATTAAACAGTATATTTATTCATTTTGGTCAACCAGCTTGACGAGTATACCCTAAAAATAACAAAGTGATAAAATCTGTCAGATTAATAAATAAAAATCCATTACTACTTTAGAAAATATATCTGTAATTCTAAAAAAATAACTCCTTGTACTTTTCCTCCTTCTTCTCTTAAAACATGGCATGGTTCTCATGGCTTCCAATCTTAATTGACTGGAAATGTTAACATGGAAATGTTTTGCCCTGGTGAATTAAAATGGGCTACAGTAAGCATCTTAGCTTGTCAGTTTCCTGACCATAATCAGTTGGGCATGACTCCTACAGGCTGATGCAGCATAAATCTCTTTCCATGAAGGATCCCCACTGATAGTACGGACAATACTTTACCTGTAGATTCTTCAGAAGATTAGAATGACTCTGATATTGACACCAGATCTGCTCCATAAAAGTGAGAGCACCCAAAGCTTTGACAGTTGTGACTCACTTACAGATTCTGAACATCATCTTCACAGCAACAGACAGAAAAGTGGTAGGACAAAATACTTCAGGGCAACACTCCTTCCAGGGTTTGAATTCCCTTACCAGGAACCATTGCAACATTCTGGACAGATTTGCAAAAACTTCAGTCTTTTAGTTGATTATGTCAGATTCAACTAGATAAAATTGAGCTAGGGAGAATGCAATGAAGACAACCATAGTTATCTGCCCCTTGAACTTCTCAACAATAAAAGAAATGGCCAAATCTCACATATGGGCAGTAGTCAATTTGCATTGAATAAAGCTTCAATACAAGCTTGAACATTTATCTGTTTTTCTTTACACATGAATATAATACATCAGTTACTCATTTTGCATAGACCGTCCTTTACCATGTCGACCACACAGGTATTCATGGTTGAAAAGATTCTTTTCTTGGAGTTATTTTGTTATTTCTTCCCTCCAATTTTTTTTAAAAAACTAGATTGTTTACTACTTAGTAGTATTAATAATAATACAGAGATGATGAAAATGAATACTACTACTACTACTACTACTACTACTACTACTACTACTACTACTGACCAGGCAAGTAAAAAACAAATCTACTTACATTTCTTGGTTCACCTCCTTTTTTTTTTTCAAACACTTCCTCTCCATTACTTTTGCCAATCCCCTCTCCACCACTACTTAATGTTATATGTGTTTCTTGGGTAGAAGAGCTGGATTGGACAGATACTACACTCTGATACAAGGTAGAAAAGCCAGTCATACACAACAAGCAATGAGAATAAGAGTAGAAATAGATCTTTGTATTTTTGTATATTATAAACTGTAAAAATCTGAATTTAGAGGGATTTTTTTTCCTTAATCCATTACTACCTGCCATAAAATATGGTATGAATCATAGAAATTAAGATTAAAATCATGTATTAATCATAGGTTTCTATATTTGATATTAATTAAAGAGTTATAAAAAAATTCTGGTACCAATTTCATCTTAATGACTACACAGAATTCAAAATTGTAGAGAAGGTAATGAGAAAACACTCCACTGTCTTTCCCAAGATGTAATTCATGAAAAGGAATCTACATACATTAAAGGAAAAATCTTAACTCCAAACATCAGTAAAAGTAACAGGAAACCACTCCCACCTGGGAACAGCAGTAGTTAAGAGCTGGTTCTACACTATTCAAAACCTCCAATCTCCTGATCAGAGGCCTTGCTGCCAGACGTACTTTATCATCATACCCAGGACAATTATTCATAAAAATTTCAAAACAGTTTCTGTTTCTCAAGACACAGTTTCTTCATCTACATAAACACAGCATGCAATAGTTCTTAGATAGATCCTTGGGCACTTATGATGGATACATATCCATCATGAGAAGCCAAAGGCAGGTAGTTGAAGTGTCATCACTTTGAAATCACTGTCAGTATACATGAGTGGTTTGAATTTAGTATTTTTTTCTCTTAGGTTGGCTGCCATCCAAGTCTAGAAATTCAAATTTACCCTATTATTTAACTGATAGCTGTTGCAAGATGAGATGGATCAATTTCTTTCCAAACAGCATTAGTACAAAGTGAATGCTACTGGTCACTTTATGTCAGGTCACTCGAAAAGTGCTACTGTAACCCAAAACTACCTGCCACATGATTGGTCATCAGCAACTAAACCAGTTCTCTCAACAGGCTTTTCAGATGTGAAGGCTGGCTAAACACCTAGCAGGATTAGAAAGTAAATCTATCAAAGAGTAGATGAACAATCTTCTGGGGATCAACGACCATGTAGCACAATGGATTAAACTGTGCTCTATTGATATGTATACAAATACTGTGGCAATAACACATCACTGACTAGAAGACTTCCTAGACTAAAATAAACAGCTGGGGTGGTGGGTTCCCCTGATGGAATCAACAGCTTTATAACTATGAAGAAAAAGATCACTGTCCTTAATTTTAAGAACACCAGCAAAGACAATAATGCTTGTGAAAAATATTCTTTCTTCTTGGTTAATCTTCATAGAAGCTTGAAACTTTACATTGAGTAATGTCCAGAAAAAGTAAGTGGAGATATTTCTATAGTTTAATAATAGTTTTGAAAAATATAATCCAAATAATAATGTAGGTAAAATTTTAACAAAGGGTTTTATTTGTTGTCAGTGAAGATCATAGAGTTTTTCACCTCAACATTAGTAAATATAATAATCTATAAGGATTCATTGACATGTCAAATATATATTTTTTTTTTATGTTGTTATCACAATGTTTCAGTCAAAGTGATTTTTGGTCTTCTTCAGGTGTGTAAACTGTGCAAGAAAAGGATGACTAAAAATAATAATAGGATTAAAACAGTTTTCAAAAAGTCATTGAAACCTCACAAGTTTTTTTTTTTCTCCAACATTCATATTTGTACCAATCTCTGTAGAGTTGAATCTCTTCTTTTCAAACATTCTACAGATGTCTTAACGCTCTGCAAAACTAATTTAAATGCCTCAGTCTCTACTACTGAATTCTCTGTTCCAGGATATCTTTCTCTTTGTCAAAATGATTCTAGAGTATATCTGCATGAACTTGGAGTTTATATTTGGGAAAATGGGTTGGGACTTTTATATTCCAGTGAAAATGGAATTGTGCTTTCAAGTCTCAATATTATGTTCTGTTAACTGTTTTTCTTTTATCAGTCCCCCTCTATTTACAATAGTGTGTTCAACAAAATTATCTGACAGCATAGAAATGGCTCTCTTTCGACATTCAGCTGCAAACATTATAATGCTCACCATGCCAAGTGGCTTCATCATTCTAATACTACTAATGTTGCCAGTAATCAAACATTTAATTTTTCTGTAGCTTATTCTCTCTGTCAAACAGTTCACTTCTCTGTTTCCCTCATAATGCCGACCAATATGCCTCCTTAATCGATTTGTTCCTTACCTCCACTTTTGACTCTTGCTTTTCTTGGCAATTTGGATCACACTGTAGTGTCTGTTATATATTTACTGTTTCATTTATTAGACATGAACCTGCAATTCACCAAGACTTCTTTCTAATATCAACATACTGATTGAGATTTTCTTTGTGAATACATTTAAAGTCTTTAGTCTCTCTACTGAGAATTATTCCTCTTGTCTTCTTGGGTTAAATCCAGCATGAGGCTTTTGTGCCTCCTTGTCGATAACAAATAAAACCAGACTTCTCTTTGTTTCACACACCAGCATGCTCGGGAATTGCTTTTTTCAGCTATATCAACATCATAGTTCTAATCACAACAGACACCTCTTCTGTCTTCTCATAATAATTGCAGACATATTCTAAGGAATTGCTTTTTTCAGCTATATCAACATCATAGTTCTAATCACAACAGACTCCTCTTTCGACTTCTCATATTGCAGACGTATTCTAAGGAATTGCTTTTTTTCAGCTATATCAACATCATAGTTCTAATCACAACAGACTCCTCTTTCTGTCTCCATATTCTATAATTTTTCAGCTATATCAACATCATAGTTCTAATCACAACAGACTCCTCTTCTGTCTTCTCAAATTGCAGACATATTCTAAGGAATTGCTTTTTTCAGCTATATCAACATCATAGTTCTAATCACAACAGACTCCTCTTTCTGTCTTCTCATAATGATTGCAGACGTATTCTAAATTGCTTTTTTCAGCTATATCAACATCATAGTTCTAATCACAACAGACTCCTCCTCTTTCTGTCTTCTCTTGCTTTTTCAGCTATATCAACATTGTTCTAATCACAACAGACATATTAATTGCAGACGTATTCTAAGGAATTGCTTTTTTCAGCTATATCAACATCATAGTTCTAATCACAACAGACTCCTCTTTCTGTCTTCTCATAATAATTGCAGACGTATTCTAAGGAATTGCTTTTTTCAGCTATATCAACATCATAGTTCTAATCACAACAGACTCCTCTTCTCTCAGACGTATTCTCATAATAATCATAGCAGACGTATTCTGTCTTCTCAATTGCTTTTTTTTTTTCAGCTATATCAACATCATAGTTCTAATCACAACAGACTCCTCTTTCTGTCTTCTCATAATAATTGCAGACGTATTCTAAGGAATTGCTTTTTCAGCTATATCAACATCATAGTTCTAATCACAACAGACTCCATATTCTTTTCTGTCTTCTCAACATAATTGCAGACATATTCTTTCTGTCTTCTCATAGTATTCCCTTTTTTTCAGCTATATCAACATCATAGTTCTAATCACAACAGACTCCTCTTTCTGTCTTCTCATAATAATTGCAGACATATTCTAAGGAATTGCTTTTTTCAGCTATATCAACATCATAGTTCTAATCACAACAGACTCCTCTTTCTGTCTTCTCATAATAATTGCAGACGTATTCTAAGGAATTGCTTTTTTCAGCTATATCAACATCATAGTTCTAATCACAACAGACTCCTCTTTCTGTCTTCTCATAATTGCAGACATATTCTAAGGAATTGCTTTTTTCAGCTATATCAACATCATAGTTCTAATCACAACAGACTCCTCTTTCTGTCTTCTCATAATAATTGCAGACATATTCTAAGGAATTGCTTTTTTCAGCTATATCAACATCATAGTTCTAATCACAACAGACTCTCTTTCTTCTGTCCTTGCAGACATATTCTAAGGAATTGCTTTTTTCAGCTATATCAACATCATAGTTCTAATCACAACAGACTCCTCTTTCTGTCTTCTCATAATAATTGCAGACGTATTCTAAGGAATTGCTTTTTTCAGCTATATCAACATCATAGTTCTAATCACAACAGACTCCTCTTTCTGTCTTCTCATAATTGCAGACATATTCTAAGGAATTGCTTTTTTCAGCTATATCAACATCATAGTTCTAATCACAACAGACTCCTCTTCTGTCTTCTCATAATAATTTCTGCAGACATATTCTAAGGAATTGCTTTTTTCAGCTATATCAACATCATAGTTCTAATCACAACAGACCTCTTTCTGTCTTCTCATAATTGCAGACATATTCTAAGGAATTCATGTTCTTTTTCAGCTCATAATAATTAACATATTCTAAGGAATTAGTTTTTTCTAATCAACAATAGACACAACAGACCTCTTTCTGTCTTCTCATAATAATTGCAGACATATTCTAAGGAATTGCTTTTTCAGCTATATCAACATCATAGTTCTAATCACAACAGACTCCTCTTTCTGTCTTCTCATAATAATTGCAGACGATTTCTAAGGAATTGCTTTTTCAGCTATATCAACATCATAGTTCTAATCACAACAGACTCCTCTTTCTGTCTTCTCATAATAATTGCAGATGTATTCTAAGGAATTGCTTTTTTTCAGCTATATCAACATCATAGTTCTAATCACAACAGACTCCTCTTCTGTCTTCTCATAATAATTGCAGACATATTCTAAGGAATTGCTTTTTTTCAGCTATATCAACATCATAGTTCTAATCACAACAGACTCCTCTTTCTGTCTTCTCATAATTGCAGACATATTCTAATATATCAACATCATAGTTCTAATCACAACAGACTAATCCTCCTTTTCTGTCTTCTCATAATAATTGCAGACGTATTCTAAGGAATTGTGTATTCAACATAAGGAATTGCTTTTTTTTCAGCTATATCAACATCATAGTTCTAATCACAACAGACTCCTCTTTCTGTCTTCTCATAATAATTGCAGACATATTCTAAGGAATTGCTTTTTTCAGCTATATCAACATCATAGTTCTAATCACAACAGACTCCTCTTTCTGTCTTCTCATAATAATTGCAGACGTATTCTAAGGAATTGCTTTTTCAGCTATATCAACATCATAGTTCTAATCACAACAGACTCCTCTTTCTGTCTTCTCATAATAATTGCAGACGTATTCTAAGGAATTGCTTTTTTTCAGCTATATCAACATCATAGTTCTAATCACAACAGACTCCTCTTTCTGTCTTCTCATAATTGCAGACATATTCTAAGGAATTGCTTTTTCAGCTATATCAACATCATAGTTCTAATCACAACAGACTCCTCTTTCTGTCTTCTCATAATAATTGCAGACATATTCTAAGGAATTGCTTTTTTCAGCTATATCAACATCATAGTTCTAATCACAACAGACTCCTCTTTCTGTCTTCTCATAATAATTGCAGACATATTCTAAATTGCTTTTTTCAGCTATATCAACATCATAGTTCTAATCACAACAGACTCCCTCTTTCTGTCTTCTCATAATAATTGCAGACATATTCTAAGGAAATTGCTTTTTTCAGCTATATCAACATCATAGTTCTAATCACAACAGACTCCCTCTTTCTGTCTTCTCATCAGACATATTCTAAGGAATTGCTTTTTCAGCTATATCAACATCATAGTTCTAAGACTCCTCTTTCTGTCTTCTCATAATAATTGCAGACATATTCTTTTTTTTTCAGCTATATCAACATCATAGTTCTAATCACAACAGACTCTCTCTTTCTGTCTTCTCATAATAATTGCAGACATATTCTAAGGAATTGCTTTTTTCAACATCAGCTATATCAACATCATAGTTCTAATCACAACAGAGTTCTAATCTCTTTCTGTCTTCTCATAATAATTGCAGACATATTCTAAGGAATTGCTTTTTTCAGCTATATCAACATCATAGTTCTAATCACAACAGACTCCTCTTTCTGTCTTCTCATAATAATTGCAGACATATTCTAAAGGAATTGCTTTTTCAGCTATATCAACATCATAGTTCTAATCACAACAGACTCCTCTTCTGTCTTCTCATAATAATTGCAGACATATTCTAAGGAATTGCTTTTTTCAGCTATATCAACATCATAGTTCTAATCACAACAGACTCCTCTTTCTGTCTTCTCATAATAATTGCAGACATATTCTAAGGAATTGCTTTTTTCAGCTATATCAACATCATAGTTCTAATCACAACAGACTCTCTTTTCTGTCTTCTCATAATTGCAGACATATTCTAAGAATTGCTTTTTTCAGCTATATCAACATCATAGTTCTAATCAACAACAGACTCCTCTTCTGTCTTCTCATAATAATTGCAGACATATTCTAAGGAATTGCTTTTTTCAGCTATATCAACATCATAGTTCTAATCAACAACAGACTCCTCTTTCTGTCTTCTCATAAATTGCAGACATATTCTAAGGAATTGCTTTTTTCAGCTATATCAACATCATAGTTCTAATCACAACAGACTCCTCTTTTTCTGTCTTCTCATAATAATTGCAGACATATTCTAAGGAATTGCTTTTTTCAGCTATATCAACATCATAGTTCTAATCACAACAGACTCCTCTTTCTGTCTTCTCATAATAATTGCAGACATATTCTAAAGGAATTGCTTTTTCAGCTATATCAACATCATAGTTCTAATCACAACAGACTCCTCTTTCTGTCTTCTCATAATAATTGCAGACATATTCTAAGGAATTGCTTTTTTCAGCTATATCAACATCATAGTTCTAATCAAAACAGACTCCTCTTTCTGTCTTCTCATAATAATTGCAATTTCTAAGCTTTTTCAGACATATTCTAAGGAATTGCAGACATTTTTTCAGCTATATCAACATCATAGTTCTAATCACAACAGACTCCTCTTTCTGTCTTCTCATAATAATTGCAGACATATTCTAAGAATTGCTTTTTTCAGCTATATCAACATCATAGTTCTAATCACAACAGACTCCTCTTTCTGTCTTCTCATAATTTGCAGACATATTCTAAGGAATTGCTTTTTCAGCTATATCAACATCATAGTTCTAATCACAACAGACTCCTCTTCTGTCTTCTCATAATAATTGCAGACATATTCTAAGGAATTGCTTTTTTCAGCTATATCAACATCATAGTTCTAATCACAACAGACTCCCTCTTTCTGTCTTCTCATAAATTGCAGACATATTCTAAGGTGCTTTTTAAGAATTGCTTTTTTTTCAGCTATATCAACATCATAGTTCTAATCACAACAGACTCCTCTTTCTGTCTTCTCATAATAATTGCAGACATATTCTAAGGAATTGCTTTTTTCAGCTATATCAACATCATAGTTCTAATCACAACAGACTCCTTTCTTTCTAATGTCTTCTCATAATAATTGCAGACATATTGCAGACATATTCTAAGGAATTGCTTTTTCAGCTATATCAACATCATAGTTCTAATCAGACAACAGATATCAACATCCTTAGTTCTAATCACAACAGTCTTTTCTGTCTTCTCATAATAATTGCAGACATATTCTAAGGAATTGCTTTTTTCAGCTATATCAACATCATAGTTCTAATCACAACAGACTCCCTTTCTGTCTTCTTCCTCATAATAATTGCAGACATATTCTAAGGAATTGCTTTTTTCAGCTATATCAACATCATAGTTCTAATCACAACAGACTCCTCTTTCTGTCTTCTCATAATAATTGCAGACATATTCTAAGGAATTGCTTTTTTCAGCTATATCAACATCATAGTTCTAATCACAACAGACTCCTCTTTCTGTCTTCTCATAATAATTGCAGACATATTCTAAGGAATTGCTTTTTTATATCAGCTATATCAACATCATAGTTCTAATCACAACAGACTCCTCTTTCTGTCTTCTCTCATAATAATTGCAGACATATTCTAAGGAATTGCTTTTTTCAGCTATATCAACATCATAGTTCTAATCACAACAGACTCCTCTTTCTGTCTTCTCTTCTGTAGACATATTCTAATTGCAGACATATTCTCACAACAGACTCCTCTTCTGTCTTCTCCTTAATTGCTTTTTAAGGAATTGCTTTTTCAGCTATATCAACATCATAGTTCTAATCACAACAGACTCCTCTTTCTGTCTTCTCATAATAATTGCAGACATATTCTAAGGAATTGCTTTTTTTCAGCTATATCAACATCATAGTTCTAATCACAACAGACTCCTCTTTCTGTCTTCTCTCATAATAATTGCAGACATATTCTAAGGAATTGCTTTTTCAGCTATATCAACATCATAGTTCTAATCACAACAGACTCCTCTTTCTGTCTTCTCATAATAATTGCAGACATATTCTAAGGAATTGCTTTTTTTCAGCTATATCAACATCATAGTTCTAATCACAACAGACTCCTCTTCTGTCTTCTCATAATAATTGCAGACATTCTAAGAATTGCTTTTTCAGCTATATCAACATCATAGTTCTAATCACAACAGACTCCTCTTCTGTCTTCTCATAATAATTGCAGACATATTCTAAGGAATTGCTTTTTTCAGCTATATCAACATCATAGTTCTAATCACAACAGACTCCTCTTTCTGTCTTCTCATAATAATTGCAGACATATTCTAAGGAATTGCTTTTTTCAGCTATATCAACTAATCATAGTTCTAATCACAATTCTAAGGAATTGCTTTTTCTGTATATCAACATCATAGTTCTAATCACAACAGACTTCTATAATTGCAGACGTATTCCCTTTTTTTTCAGCTATATCAACATCATAGTTCTAATCACAACAGACTCCTCTTTCTGTCTTCTCATAATAATTGCAGACATATTCTAAGGAATTGCTTTTTCAGCTATATCAACATCATAGTTCTAATCACAACAGACTCCTCTTCTGTCTTCTCATAATAATTGCAGACATATTCTAAGGAATTGCTTTTTCAGCTATATCAACATCATAGTTCTAATCACAACAGACTCCTCTTTCTGTCTTCTCATTAATAATTGCATATTCTAAGGAATTGCTTTTTTCAGCTATATCTAAGTTCTAATCACAACAGAATTGCTTTTTTCAGCTATATCAACATATATTCAATAGTTCTAATAATTGCAGACATATTCTAAGGAATTGCTTTTTTCAGCTATATCAACATCATAGTTCTAATCACAACAGACTCCTCTTTCTGTCTTCTCATAATTGCAGACATATTCTAAGGAATTGCTTTTTTCAGCTATATCAACATCATAGTTCTAATCACAACAGACTCCTCTTTCTGTCTTCTCATAATAATTGCAGACATATTCTAAGGAATTGCTTTTTTCAGCTATATCAACATCATAGTTCTAATCACAACAGACTCCTCTTTCTGTCTTCTCATAATAATTGCAGACATATTCTAAGGAATTGCTTTTTTCAGCTATATCAACATCATAGTTCTAATCACAACAGACTCCTTCTCTGTCTTCTCATAATAATTGCAGACATATTCTAAGGAATTGCTTTTTTCAGCTATATCAACATCATAGTTCTAATCACAACAGACTCCTCTTTCTGTCTTCTCTAATAATTGCAGACGTATTCTAAGGAATTGCTTTTTTTCAGCTATATCAACATCATAGTTCTAATCACAACAGACTCCTTTCTGTCTTCTCATAATAGACATATTCTAAGAATATTCTAAGGAATTGCTTTTTTTTCAGCTATATCAACATCATATAGTTCTAATCACAACAGACTCCTCTTTCTGTCTTCTCATAATAATTGCAGACGTATTCTAAGGAATTGCTTTTTCAGCTATATCAACATCATAGTTCTAATCACAACAGACTCCTCTTTCTGTCTTCTCATAATTTCTAGACTTTTTCAGCTATATCAACATCATAGTTCTAATCAACAATTGTCTTCTCATAATTTTACAGACATATTCTAAGGAATTGCTTTTTCAGCTATATCAACATCATCATAGTTCTAATCACAACAGACTCCTCTTTTCTGTCTTCTCATAATTTGCAGACATATTCTAAGGAATTGCTTTTTTCAGCTTTTTTCTAATCACAACAGACTCCTCTTTCTGTCTTCTCATAATAATTGCAGACGTATTCTAAGAAATTGCTTTTTCAGCTATATCAACATCATAGTTCTAATCACAACAGACTCCTCTTTCTGTCTTCTCATAATAATTGCAGACATATTCTAAGGAATTGCTTTTTTCAGCTATATCAACATCATAGTTCTAATCACAACAGACTCCTCTTTCTGTCTTCTCATTATAATTGCAGACATATTCTAAGGAATTGCTTTTTCAGCTATATCAACATCATAGTTCTAATCACAACAGACTCCTCTTTCTGTCTTCTCTCATAATTGCAGACATATTCTAAGGAATTGCTTTTTTCAGCTATATCAACATCATAGTTCTAATCACAACAGACTCCCTCTTTCTGTCTTCTCATAATTGCAGACATATTCTAAGGAATTGCTTTTTTCAGCTATATCAACATCATAGTTCTAATCACAACAGACTCCTCTTTCTGTCTTCTCATAATAATTGCAGACATATTCTAAGGAATTGCCTTTTTCAGCTATATCAACATCATAGTTCTAATCACAACAGACTCCTCTTTCTGTCTTCTCATAATTGCAGACATATTCTAAGGAATTGCTTTTTCAGCTATATCAACATCATAGTTCTAATCACAAACAGACTCCTCTTTCTGTCTTCTCATAATAATTGCAGACATATTCTAAGGAATTGCTTTTTCAGCTATATCAACATCATAGTTCTAATCACAACAGACTCCTCTTTCTGTCTTCTCATAATAATTGCAGACGTATTCATTGCTTTTTTCAGCTATATCAACATCATAGTTCTAATCACAACAGACTCCTCTTTCTGTCTTCTTTTTGCAGACATATTCTAAGGAATACTTTTTTCAGCTATATCAACATCATAGTTCTAATCACAACAGACTCCTCTTTCTGTCTTCTCATAATAATTGCAGACGTATTCTAAGGAATTGCTTTTTTCAGCTATATCAACATCATAGTTCTAATCACAACAGACTCCTCTTTCTGTCTTCTCATAATTGCATTAGTTCTAATCAATTGCAGACATATTCTAAGGAATTGCTTTTTTCAGCTATATCAACATCATAGTTCTAATCACAACAGACTCCTTTCTGTCTTCTCATTATAATTGCAGACGTATTCTAAGGAATTGCTTTTTTCAGCTATATCAACATCATAGTTCTAATCACAACAGACTCCTCTTTCTGTCTTCTCATAATTGCAGACATATTCTAAGGAATTGCTTTTTCAGCTATATCAACATCATAGTTCTAATCACAACAGACTCCTCTTTCTGTCTTCTCATAATAATTGCAGACATATTCTAAGGAATTGCTTTTTCAGCTATATCAACATCATAGTTCTAATCACAACAGACTCCTCTTTCTGTCTTCTCATAATTGCAGACATATTCTAAGGAATTGCTTTTTCAGCTATATCAACATCATAGTTCTAATCACAACAGACTCCTTTTCTGTCTTCTCATAATAATTGCAGACATATTCTAAGGAATTGCTTTTTTCAGCTATATCAACATCATAGTTCTAATCACAACAGACTCCTCTTTCTGTCTTCTCATTATAATTGCAGACATATTCTAAGGAATTGCTTTTTCAGCTATATCAACATCATAGTTCTAATCACAACAGACTCCTCTTTCTGTCTTCTCATAATAATTGCAGACATATTCTAAGGAATTGCTTTTTTCAGCTATATCAACATCATAGTTCTAATCACAACAGACTCCTCTTTCTGTCTTCTCATTATAATTGCAGACATATTCTCAAGTTCTAATTGCTTTTTTATTCAGCTATATCAACATCATAGTTCTAATCACAACAGACTCCTCTTTCTGTCTTCTCATAATAATTGCAGACATATTCTAAGGAATTGCTTTTTTTCAGCTATATCAACATCATAGTTCTAATCACAACAGACTCTCTTTCTGTCTTCTCTTAATTGCAGACGTATTCTAAGTTGCAGACTTTTTTTTTTCAGCTATCAACATCATAGTTCTAATCACAACAGACTCCTTTCTGTCTTCTCATAATAATTGCAGACATATTCTAAGGAATTGCTTTTTTCAGCTATATCAACATCATAGTTCTAATCACAACAGACTCCTCTTTCTGTCTTCTCATAATTGCAGACATATTCTAAGGAATTGCTTTTTCAGCTATATCAACATCATAGTTCTAATCACAACAGACTCCTCTTTCTGTCTTCTCATAATAATTGCAGACATATTCTAAGGAATTGCTTTTTTCAGCTATATCAACATCATAGTTCTAATCACAACAGACTCCTCTTTCTGTCTTCTCATATAATAAATTGCAGACATATTCTAAGGAATTGCTTTTTCAGCTATATCAACATCATAGTTCTAATCACAACAGACTCCTCTTTCTGTCTTCTCATAATAATTGCAGACATATTCTAAGGAATTGCTTTTTTCAGCTATATCAACATCATAGTTCTAATCACAACAGACTCCTCTTCTGTCTTCTCATAATAATTGCAGACGTTCTATTCTTTTTCAGCTATATCAATTGCTTTTTTTCAGCTATATCAACATCATAGTTCTAATCACAAGTTCAGACTCCTCTTTCTGTCTTCTCATAATTGCAGACATATTCTAAGGAATTGCTTTTTCAGCTATATCAACATCATAGTTCTAATCACAACAGACTCCTCTTTCTGTCTTCTCATAATAATTGCAGACATATTCTAAGAATTGCTTTTTTCAGCTATATCAACATCATAGTTCTAATCACAACAGACTCCTCTTTCTGTCTTCTCATAATAATTGCAGACATATTCTAAGGAATTGCTTTTTTCAGCTATATCAACATCATAGTTCTAATCACAACAGACTCCTCTTTCTGTCTTCTCATTATAATTGCAGACGTATTCTAAGGAATTGCTTTTTTCAGCTATATCAACATCATAGTTCTAATCACAACAGACTCCTCTTTCTGTCTTCTCATAATAATTGCAGACGTATTCTGGAATTGCTTTTTTCAGCTATATCAACATCATAGTTCTAATCACAACAGACTCCTCTTTCTGTCTTCTCATTATAATTGCAGACATATTCTAAGGAATTGCTTTTTTTTCAGCTATATCAACATCATAGTTCTAATCACAACAGACTCCTCTTTCTGTCTTCTCATATATCAACATTGCAGACATATTCTAATAATTGAATTTCTAAGGAATGCTTTTTCAGCTATATCAACATCATAGTTCTAATCACAACAGACTCCTCTTTCTGTCTTCTCATTATAATTGCAGACATATTCTAAGGAATTGCTTTTTTCAGCTATATCAACATCATAGTTCTAATCACAACAGACTCCTCTTTCTGTCTTCTCTTAATAATTGCAGACATATTCTAAGGATATCAACATCATAGTTCTAATTTTCAGCAGACGTATTCTAAGAATTGCTATCAATATCAACATCATAGTTCTAATCACAACAGACTCCCTCTTTCTGTCTTCTCATAATAATTGCAGACATATTCTAAGGAATTGCTTTTTCAGCTATATCAACATCATAGTTCTAATCACAACAGACTCCTCTTTCTGTCTTCTCATTATAATTGCAGACATATTCTAAGGAATTGCTTTTTCAGCTATATCAACATCATAGTTCTAATCACAACAGACTCCTCTTTTCTGTCTTCTCATATAATTGCAGACATATTCTAAGGAATTGCTTTTTTCAGCTATATCAACATCATAGTTCTAATCACAACAGACTCCTCTTTCTGTCTTCTCATTATAATTGCAGACGTATTCTAAGGAATTGCTTTTTTCAGCTATATCAACATCATAGTTCTAATCACAACAGACTCCTCTTTCTGTCTTCTCATAATAATTGCAGACATATTCTAAGGAATTGCTTTTTTCAGCTATATCAACATCATAGTTCTAATCACAACAGACTTCTCATTATAATTGCAGACTTCTTAATTGGAATATTCTAAGGAATGCTTTTTCAGCTATATCAACATCATAGTTCTAATCACAACAGACTCCTCTTTCTGTCTTCTCATAAATTGCAGACATATTCTAAGGAATTGCTTTTTCAGCTATATCAACATCATAGTTCTAATCACAACAGACTCCTCTTCTCATAATTGCAGACATATTCTAAGGAATTGCTTTTTTCAGCCATATCAACATCATAGTTCTAATCACAACAGACTTGTCTTTTTAATTGCAGACATATTCTAAGGAATTGCTTTTTTCAGCTATATCAACATCATAGTTCTAATCACAACAGACTCCTCTTTCTGTCTTCTCAATAATTGCAGACATATTCTAAGGAATTGCTTTTTCAGCTATATCAACATCATAGTTCTAATCACAACAGACTCCTCTTTCTGTCTTCTCATAATAATTGCAGACATATTCTAAGGAATTGCTTTTTTCAGCTATATCAACATCATAGTTCTAATCACAACAGACTCCTCTGTCTTCTCTTCTCATAATTGCAGACATATTCTAAGGAATTGCTTTTTTTCAGCTATATCAACATCATAGTTCTAATCACAACAGACTCCTCTTTCTGTCTTCTCATTATAATTGCAGACGTATTCTAAGGAATTGCTTTCTAAGGAATTTTTTCAGCTATATCAACATCATAGTTCTAATCACAACAGACTCCTCTTTCTGTCTTCTCATTATAATTGCAGACGTTCTAATAATTGCAGACATATTCTAAGGAATTGCAGACATTTTTTTTTCAGCTATATCAACATCATAGTTCTAATCACAACAGACTCTCTTTCTGTCTTCTCATAATAATTGCAGACATATTCTAAGGAATTGCTTTTTCAGCTATATCAACATCATAGTTCTAATCACAACAGACTCCTCTTTCTGTCTTCTCATAATTGCAGACATATTCTAAGGAATTGCTTTTTTCAGCTATATCAACATCATAGTTCTAATCACAACAGACTCCTCTTTCTGTCTTCTCATTATAATTGCAGACGTATTCTAAGGAATTGCTTTTTCAGCTATATCAACATCATAGTTCTAATCACAACAGACTCCTCTTTCTGTCTTCTCATAATTTGCAGACATATTCTAAGGAATTGCTTTTTCAGCTATATCAACATCATAGTTCTAATCACAACAGACTGTCTCTCTCAGACATTTCATTATAATTGCAGACGGCTGTCTTTTTCAGCTAAACATTTCTAATCAGAATGACCTCTTTCTGTCTTCTAAGGAATTCCTAAATTGCTTTTTCAGCTATATCAACATCATAGTTCTAATCACAACAGACTCCTCTTTCTGTCTTCTCATAATTGCAGACATATTCTAAGGAATTGCTTTTTTCAGCTATATCAACATCATAGTTCTAATCACAACAGACTCCTCTTTCTGTCTTCTCATTATAATTGCAGACATATTCTAAGGAATTGCTTTTTTCAGCTATATCAACATCATAGTTCTAATCACAACAGACTCCTCTTTCTGTCTTCTCATAATTGCAGACATATTCTAAGGAATTGCTTTTTTCAGCTATATCAACATCATAGTTCTAATCACAACAGACTCCTCTTTCTGTCTTCTCATTATAATTGCAGACGTATTCTAAGGAATTGCTTTTTTCAGCTATATCAACATCATAGTTCTAATCACAACAGACTCCTCTTTCTGTCTTCATAAATAATTGCAGACATATTCTAAGGAATTGCTTTTTCAGCTATATCAACATCATAGTTCTAATCACAACAGACTCCCCTTTCTGTCTTCTCATAATAATTGCAGACGTATATTCTAAGGAATTGCTTTTTCAGCTATATCAACATCATAGTTCTAATCACAACAGACTCCTCTTTCTGTCTTCTCATAATAATTGCAGACGTATTCTAAGGAATTGCTTTTTTCAGCTATATCAACATCATAGTTCTAATCACAACAGACTCCTCTTTCTGTCTTCTCATAATAATTGCAGACATATTCTAAGGAATTGCTTTTTTTCAGCTATATCAACATCATAGTTCTAATCACAACAGACTCCTCTTTCTGTCTTCTCATTATAATTGCAGACGTATTCTAAGGAATTGCTTTTTCAGCTATATCAACATCATAGTTCTAATCACAACAGACTCCTCTTCTGTCTTCTCATAATAATTGCAGACATATTCTAAGGAATTGCTTTTTCAGCTATATCAACATCATAGTTCTAATCTCAACAGACTCCATCTTTCTGTCTTCTTTCAGTCATATAATTGCAGACATATTCTAAGGAATTGCTTTTTTTCAGCTATATCAACATCATAGTTCTAATCACAACAGACTCCTCTTTCTGTCTTCTCACTCAATAATTGCAGACATATTCTTGCTTTTTTCAAGGTTCTAATCATTGTCTTTTTTCAGCTTTTTCAGCTATCAACATCATAGTTCTAATCACAACAGACTCCTTTTCTGTCTTCTCATAATTGCAGACATATTCTAAGGAATTGCTTTTTCAGCTATATCAACATCATAGTTCTAATCACAACAGACTCTCTTCTGTCTTCTCATTATAATTGCAGACGTATTCTAAGGAATTGCTTTTTCAGCTATATCAACATCATAGTTCTAATCACAACAGACTCCTCTTTCTGTCTTCTCATAATTGCAGACATATTCTAAGGAATTGCTTTTTCAGCTATATCAACATCATAGTTCTAATCACAACAGACTCCTCTTCTGTCTTCTCATTATAATTGCAGACATATTCTAGAATTGCTTTTTTCAGCTATATCAACATCATAGTTCTAATCACAACAGACTCCTCTTTCTGTCTTCTCATAATTGCAGACATATTCTAAGGAATTGCTTTTTCAGCTATATCAACATCATAGTTCTAATCACAACAGACTCCTCTTTCTGTCTTCTCATAATAATTGCAGACGTATTCTAAGGAATTGCTTTTTCAGCTATATCAACATCATAGTTCTAATCACAACAGACTCCTCTTTTCTGTCTTCTCAGCTAATTGCAGACATATTCTATTCTAGGAATTGCTTTTTCAGCTATATCAACATCATAGTTCTAATCACAACAGACTCCTCTTTCTGTCTTCTCATAATAATTGCAGACATTCTATTCTTTTTTCAGCTATATCAACATCATAGTTCTAATCACAACAGACTGTCTTTTTTCAGCTTTTTCATATCAACATCATAGTTCTAATCACAACAGACTCCTCTTTCTGTCTTCTCATAATTGCAGACATATTCTAAGGAATTGCTTTTTCAGCTATATCAACATCATAGTTCTAATCACAACAGACTCCTCTTTCTGTCTTCTCATTATAATTGCAGACGCATTCTAAGGAATTGCTTTTTCAGCTATATCAACATCATAGTTCTAATCACAACAGACTCTCTTCTGTCTTCTCATAATAATTGCAGACATATTCTAAGGAATTGCTTTTTTTTTTTTATATCAACATCATAGTTCTAATCACAACAGACTCCTCTTTCTGTCTTCTCATAATAATTGCAGACGTATTCTAAGGAATTGCTTTTTCAGCTATATCAACATCATAGTTCTAATCACAACAGACTCCTCTTTCTGTCTTCTCATAATAATTGCAGACATATTCTAAGGAATTGCTTTTTTTCAGCTATATCAACATCATAGTTCTAATCACAACAGACTCCTTTTCTTTCTTCTTCTTCATAATTGCAGACATATTCTAAGGAATTGCTTTTTCAGCTATATCAACATCATAGTTCTAATCACAACAGACTCCTTTTCTGTCTTCTCATAATAATTGCAGACGTATTCTAAGGAATTGCTTTTTTCAGCTATATCAACATCATAGTTCTAATCACAACAGACTCCTCTTTCTGTCTTCTCATAATAATTAGTTCAGACGTATTCTAAGCAGAATTGCTTTTTTTCAGCTATATCAACATCATAGTTCTAATCACAACAGACTCCTCTTTCTGTCTTCTCACCAATAATTGCAGACATATTCTAAGGAATTGCTTTTTTTCAGCTATATCAACATCATAGTTCTAATCACAACAGACTCCTCTTTCTGTCTTCTCATAATAATTGCAGACGTATTCTAAGGAATTGCTTTTTCAGCTATATCAACATCATAGTTCTAATCACAACAGACTCCTCTTTCTGTCTTCTCATAATAATTGCAGACATATTCTAAGGAATTGCTTTTTTTCAGCTATATCAACATCATAGTTCTAATCACAACAGACTCCTCTTTCTGTCTTCAGCTCAACATAATTCTAATTGCAGACGTATTCTAAGGAATTGCTTTTTTCAGCTATATCAACATCATAGTTCTAATCACAACAGACTCCTCTTTCTGTCTTCTTCATAATAATTGCAGACGGTCTCTAAGGAATTGCTTTTTTCAGCTATATCAACATCATAGTTCTAATCACAACAGACTCCTCTTTCTGTCTTCTCATAATAATTGCAGACATATTCTAAGAATTGCTTTTTCAGCTATATCAACATCATAGTTCTAATCACAACAGACTCCTCTTTCTGTCTTCTCATAATAATTGCAGACATATTCTAAGGAATTGCTTTTTCAGCTATATCAACATCATAGTTCTAATCACAACAGACTCCTCTCTGTCTTCTGTATTCTTTGCTTTTTTCAGCTATATCAACATCATAGTTCTAATCACAACAGAACTCCTCTTTCTGTCTTCTCATTAATTGCAGACGTATTCTAAGGAATTGCTTTTTTCAGCTATATCAACATCATAGTTCTAATCACAACAGACTCTCTTTCTGTCTTCTCATAATAATTGCAGACGTATTCTAAGGAATTGCTTTTTTCAGCTATATCAACATCATAGTTCTAATCACAACAGACTCCTCTCTGTTCTTTCTGTCTTCTCATAATAATTGCAGACTTTGAACGTTTTTCATATATAATTGCAGACGTATTCTCAAGCAGAATTCTATTGCTTTTTTCAGCTATATCAACATCATAGTTCTAATCACAACAGACTCCTCTTTCTGTCTTCTCATAATAATTGAGACATATTCTAAGGAATTGCTTTTTCAGCTATATCAACATCATAGTTCTAATCACAACAGACTCCTCTTTCTGTCTTCTCATAATAATTGCAGACGTATTCTAAGGAATTGCTTTTTTCAGCTATATCAACATCATAGTTCTAATCACAACAGACTCCTTTTGTCTTCTCATAATAATTGCAGACGTATTCTAAGAATTGCTTTTCAGCTATATCAACATCATAGTTCTAATCACAACAGACTCCTCTTTCTGTCTTCTCTAATAATTGCAGACGTATTCTAAGGAATTGCTTTTTTTCAGCTATATCAACATCATAGTTCTAATCACAACAGACTCCTTTCTGTCTTCTCATAATTGCAGACGTATTCTAAGGAATTGCTTTTTCAGCTATATCAACATCATAGTTTTTTTTTCAGCTAATCAACATCAACAGACTCCTCTTTCTGTCTTCTCTCATAATAATTGCAGACGTATTCTAAGGAATTGCTTTTTTCAGCTATATCAACATCATCTAATCACAACAGTTTCTAATAATCACAATTCAGAATTGCTTTTTCCAACATCATTTCTAATCACAACAGTCTTCTGTCTTCTCCAATAATTGCAGACATATTCTAAGGAATTGCTTTTTCAGCTATATCAACATCATAGTTCTAATCACAACAGACTCCCTCTTTCTGTCTTCTCATAATAATTGCAGACGTATTCTAAGGAATTGCTTTTTTCAGCTATATCAACATCATAGTTCTAATCACAACAGACTCCTCTTTCTGTCTTCTCATAATAATTGCAGACGTATTCTAAGGAATTGCTTTTTCAGCTATATCAACATCATAGTTCTAATCACAACAGACTCTCCTTTCTGTCTTCTCATAATAATTGCAGACGTATTCTAAGGAATTGCTTTTTTCAGCTATATCAACATCATAGTTCTAATCACAACAGACTCCTCTTTTCTGTCTTCTCATAATAATTGCAGACATATTCTAAGGAATTGCTTTTTTCAGCTATATCAACATCATAGTTCTAATCACAACAGACTCCTCTTTCTGTCTTCTCATAATAATTGCAGACGTATTCTAAGGAATTGCTTTTTTCAGCTATATCAACATCATAGTTCTAATCACAACAGACTCCTCTTTCTGTCTTCTCATAATAATTGCAGACGTATTCTAAGGAATTGCTTTTTTCAGCTATATCAACATCATAGTTCTAGTTTCTCATAATAATTGCAGACATATTCTAGAATTGCTTTTTCAGCTATATCAACATCATAGTTCTAATCACAATAGACTCTTCTCATAATTGCAGACATATTCTAAGGAATTGCTTTTTCAGCTATATCAACATCATAGTTCTAATCACAACAGACTCCTCTTTCTGTCTTCTCATAATAATTGCAGACGTATTCTAAGGAATTGCTTTTTTTCAGCTATATCAACATCATAGTTCTAATCACAACAGACTCCCTCTTTCTGTCTTCTCATAATAATTGCAGACGTATTCTAAGGAATTGCTTTTTCAGCTATATCAACATCATAGTTCTAATCACAACAGACTCCTTTCTGTCTTCTCATAATAATTGCAGACGTATTCTGGGAATTGCTTTTTTCAGCTATATCAACATCATAGTTCTAATCACAACAGACTCCTCTTTCTGTCTTCTCATAATAATTGCAGACATATTCTAAGGAATTGCTTTTTTTCAGCTATATCAACATCATAGTTCTAATCACAACAGACTCCTCTTTCTGTCTTCTCATAATAATTGCAGACATATTCTAAGGAATTGCTTTTTCAGCTATATCAACATCATAGTTCTTAATCACAACAGACGTATTCTAAGGAATCTTTCTGTCTTCACAACAGACTCCTCTTTCTGTCTTCTCATAATTGCAGACGTATTCTAAGGAATTGCTTTTTTCAGCTATATCAACATCATAGTTCTAATCACAACAGACTCCTCTTTCTGTCTTCTCATAATAATTGCAGACATATTCTAAGGAATTGCTTTTTTTCAGCTATATCAACATCATAGTTCTAATCACAACAGACCTCTTTCTGTCTTCTCAAATAATTGCAGACGTATTCTAAGGAATTGCTTTTTTCAGCTATATCAACATCATAGTTCTAATCACAACAGACTCCTTTTCTGTCTTCTCATTATAATTGCAGACGTATTCTAAGGAATTGCTTTTTTTCAGCTATATCAACATCATAGTTCTAATCACAACAGACTCCTCTTCTGTCTTCTCATAATAATTGCAGACGTATTCTAAGGAATTGCTTTTTTTTCAGCTATATCAACATCATGTTCTAATCACAACAGACTCCTCTTTCTGTCTTCTCATAATAATTGCAGACGTATTCTAAGGAATTGCTTTTTCAGCTATATCAACATCATAGTTCTAATCACAACAGACTCCTCTTTCTGTCTTCTCATTAATAATTGCAGACGTATTCTAAGGAATTGCTTTTTCAGCTATATCAACATCATAGTTCTAATCACAACAGACTCCTCTTTCTTCTTCTCATAATAATTGCAGACGTATTCTAAGGAATTGCTTTTTTCAGCTATATCAACATCATAGTTCTAATCACAACAGACTCCTCTTCTGTCTTCTCATAATAATTGCAGACGTATTCTAAGGAATTGCTTTTTTCAGCTATATCAACATCATAGTTCTAATCACAACAGACTCCTCTTTCTGTCTTCTCTCATAATAATTGCAGACGTATTCTAAGGAATTGCTTTTTTCAGCTATATCAACATCATAGTTCTAATCACAACAGACTCCTCTTTCTGTCTTCTCATAATAATTGCAGACGTATTCTAAGGAATTGCTTTTTCAGCTATATCAACATCATAGTTCTAATCACAACAGACTCCCCTTTCTGTCTTCTCATAATAATTGCAGACATATTCTAAGGAATTGCTTTTTCAGCTATATCAACATCATAGTTCTAATCACAACAGACTCCTCTTTCTGTCTTTCTGTCTTCTCATAATAATTGCAGACGATTCTAAGGAATTGCTTTTTTTCAGCTATATCAACATCATAGTTCTAATCACAACAGACTTCCTCTTTCTGTCTTCTCATAATAATTGCAGACGTATTCTAAGGAATTGCTTTTTTCAGCTATATCAACATCATAGTTCTAATCACAACAGACTCCTCTTTCTGTCTTCTCATAATAATTGCAGACGTATTCTAAGGAATTGCTTTTTTCAGCTATATCAACATCATAGTTCTAATCACAACAGACTCCTCTTTCTGTCTTCTCATAATTGCAGACATATTCTAAGGAATTGCTTTTTTTCAGCTATATCAACATCATAGTTCTAATCACAACAGACCTCCTCTTTCTGTCTTCTCATAATAATTGCAGACAACATATAGTTCTATGAAGGTCTGAATTTTTTTCAGCTATATCAACATCATAGTTCTAATCACAACAGACTCTCTTTCTGTCTTCTCATAATAATTGCAGACATATTCTAAAGAATTGCTTTTTTCAGCTATATCAACATCATAGTTCTAATCACAACAGACTCCTCTTTCTGTCTTCTCATAATAATTGCAGACGTATTCTAAGGAATTGCTTTTTCAGCTATATCAACATCATAGTTCTAATCACAACAGACTCCTTTTCTGTCTTCTCATAATAATTGCAGACGTATTCTAAGGAATTGCTTTTTTCAGCTATATCAACATCATAGTTCTAATCACAACAGACTCCCCTCTTTCTGTCTTCTCATAATTGCAGACTATATTCTTTTTCAGCTAATCAACATTAGTTCTTTTTTCAGTCTATATCAACATCATGAAATTCTTTTCATCACAACAGAGACTCCAACAGACTTTCTGTCTTCTCATAATAATTGCAGACATATTCTAAGGAATTGCTTTTTATATCAGCTATATCAATCATCCTCTAGTCTTCTAATCAGACGTAACAGAATTGCTTTCAGCTATATCAACATCATTTCTAATCACAACAGTCCTCTTCTGTCTTCTCACAATAATTGCAGACGTATTCTAAGGAATTGCTTTTTCAGCTATATCAACATCATAGTTCTAATCACAACAGACTCCTCTTTCTGTCTTCTCTACAATAAATTGCAGACGTATTCTAAGGAATTGCTTTTTCAGCTATATCAACATCATAGTTCTAATCACAACAGACTCCTCTTTCTGTCTTCTTCATAATAATTGCAGACGTATTCTAAGGAATTGCTTTTTCAGCTATATCAACATCATAGTTCTAATCACAACAGACTCCTCTTCTGTCTTCTCATAATAATTGCAGACGTATTCTAAGGAATTGCTTTTTTTCAGCTATATCAACATCATAGTTCTAATCACAACAGACTCCTCTTTCTGTCTTCTCAGCTATATAATTAATCACAACAGAGTCCTCTTTCTGTCTGTCTTCAGCAGACGTATTCTATGAATTGCTTTTTCAGCTATATCAACATCATAGTTCTAATCACAACAGACTCTCTTCTGTCTTTCATAATAATTGCAGACATATTCTAAGGAATTGCTTTTTTCAGCTATATCAACATCATAGTTCTAATCACAACAGACCTCTTCTGTCTTCTCATAATAATTGCAGACGTATTCTGCTGAATTGCTTTTTTCAGCTATATCAACATCATAGTTCTAATCACAACAGACCTCTTCTGTCTTCTCATAATAATTGCAGACATATTCTAAGGAATTGCTTTTTTCAGCTATATCAACATCATAGTTCTAATCACAACAGACTCTCTTTTCTGTCTTCTCATAATAATTGCAGACATATTCTAAGGAATTGCTTTTTTCAGCTATATCAACATCATAGTTCTAATCACAACAGACTCCTTTCTGTCTTCATAATAATTGCAGACGTATTCTAAGGAATTGCTTTTTCAGCTATATCAACATCATAGTTCTAATCACAACAGACCCCTTTCTGTCTTCTCATAATAATTGCAGACGTGTTCTAAGAATTGCTTTTTTCAGCTATATCAACATCATAGTTCTAATCACAACAGAGTCCTCTTCTGTCTTCTCTCATAATAATTGCAGACGTATTCTAAGGAATTGCTTTTTTTCAGCTATATCAACATCATAGTTCTAATCACAACAGACTCCTTTCTTCTGTCTTCTCATAATAATTGCAGACGTATTCTAAGGAATTGCTTTTTTCAGCTATATCAACATCATAGTTCTAATCACAACAGACTCCTTTCTCTTTCTGTCAGATCTATTCTCTTTTTTCAGCTAATAACATTAGTTCAGACGTCTTCTTGGGAATTTGAATTGCTTTTTTTCAGCTATATCAACATCATAGTTCTAATCACAACAGACTCCTCTTTCTGTCTTCTCAATAGCCATAATTGCAGACGTATTCTAAGGAATTGCTTTTTTCAGCTATATCAACATCATAGTTCTAATCACAACAGACTCCCTCTTTCTGTCTTCTCATAATAATTGCAGACATATTCTAAGGAATTGCTTTTTTCAGCTATATCAACATCATAGTTCTAATCACAACAGACTCCTCTTTCTGTCTTCTCCAGACATATTCTAAGGAATTGCTTTTTTCAGCTATATCAACATCATAGTTCTAATCACAACAGGTTCTAATCTTTTTTCCTTATAATTGCAGACGTATTCTAAGGACTGAACTTTTTTCAGCTATATCAACATCATAGTTCTAATCACAACAGACTCCTCTTTCTGTCTTCTCTCATTATAATTGCAGACGTATTCTAAGGAAATTGCTTTTTTCAGCTATATCAACATCATAGTTCTAATCACAACAGACTCCTCTTTCTGTCTTCTCCTAATTGCAGACTGTTCAAGGAATTGCTTTTTTTCAGCTATATCAACATCCATAGTTCTAATCAATAAATAGACTCTCTTTCTGTCTTCTCCCATAATAATTCAGACATATTCTAAGGAAATTGCTTTTTCTTTATATCAACATCATAGTTCTAATCACAACAGACTCCTCTTTCTGTCTTCTCAATTGCAGACATATTCTAAGGGCTGTTTTTTCAAGCTATATCTTTATCATAGTTCTAATCACACAGACTCCTTCTGTCTTCTCAATAATTGCAGACATATTCTAAGGAATTGCTTTTTTCGGCTATATCAACATCTTAGTTCTCCAATCACAACAGACTCCTCTTTCTGTCTCTCATAACAATTGCAGACGTATTCTAAAGGAAATTGCTTTTTCAGCTATATCAACATCATAGTTCTAACTCACAACAGAACTCCTCTTTCTGTCTTCTGCATAATAATTGCAGACATATTCTAAGGAATTGCTTTTTTCAGCTATCAACATCATAGTTCTAATCACAACAGACTCCTCTTTCTGTCTTCTCGTAACACGGCAGACGTATTCTGAGGAATTGCTTTTCAGCTATATCAACATCATAGTTCTAATGCAACAGACTCCTCTTTCTGTCTTCTCACCAATAATTGCAGGCGTATTCTAAGCGAATTGCCGCTATATATCAACATCATAGTTCTAATCACAAATAGACTCCTCTTTCTGTCTTCTCATTATAATTTGCAGACGTATTCTAAGGAATTGTTTTTTTCAGCTATATCAACATCATAGTTCTAATCACAACAGACTCCTCTTTCTGTTCTCCCATAATAATTGCAGACGTATTCTAAGGAATTGCTTTTTTTCAGCTATATCAACATCATAGTTCTAATCACAACAGACTTCTCTCTTTCTGTCTTCTTTCAATATATTGCAGACATCTTCTCAAGGAATTGCTTTTTTTTTTCAGCTATATCCAACATCATAGTTCTAATCACAACAGACTCCTCTTTCTGTCTTCTCATAAGACGTAATTGCAGATATCAACATCATAGTTCTAATCTCATAAATAGAATTAATTGCAGACATATTCTAAGGAATTTTTTCAGCTATATCAACATCATAGTTCTAATCACAACAGACTCTCTTTCTGTCTTCTCATAATAATTGCAGACGTATTCTAAGGAATTGCTTTTTTCAGCTATATCAACATCATAGTTCTAATCACAACAGACTCCTCTTTCTGTCTTCTCATAACAATTGCAGACATATTCTAAGGAAATTGCTTTTTTCAGCTATATCAACATCATAGTTCTAATCACAACAGACTCCTCTGTCTTCTCATTAATAATTGCAGACGATTCTAAGGAATTGCTTTTTTCAGCTATATCAACATCATGTTCTAATCACAACAGACTCCCTCTTTCTGTCTTCTCAATAATTGCAGACATATTCTAAGGAATTGCTTTTTCAGCTATATCAACATCATAGTTCTAATCACAACAGACCTCTTTCTGTCTTCTCATAATAATTGCAGACGATTCTAAGGAATTGCTTTTTTCAGCTATATCAACATCATAGTTCTAATCACAACAGACTCTCTTTCTGTCTTCTCATAATAATGTAGACATATTCTAAGGAATTGCTTTTTTCAGCTATATCAACATCATAGTTCTAATCACAACAGACTCCTCTTTCTGTCTTCTCATAATAATTGCAGACGTATTCTAAGGAATTGCTTTTTTTCAGCTATATCAACATCATAGTTCTAATCACAACAGACCTTCTTTCTGTTCTAAATCTTTCATAATAATTGCAGACGTATTTCTAATAATTGCTTTTTTTTTTCAGCTATATCAACATCATAGTTCTAATACCACAGACTCCTTCTTCTTCTTCTAATAATGCAGACATATTCTATGAATTGTTTTCAGCTATATCAACATCATAGTTCTAATCACAACACTCCTCTTCACAATATTTCTCATTATAATTTACAGACGCATTCTAAGGAATTGCTTTTTTTTTCAACTATATCAACATCATAGTTCTAATCTGTAAATAGACTCCACTCTTTCTGTCTTCTCATAATTGCAGACATATTCTAAAAGAATTGCTTTTTTCTTAGCTATATCAACATGCAGTTCTAATCACAACAGACTCCTTTCTTCTCATTATAATTGCAGGCATATTCCAAGGAATTGCTTTTTTCAGCTATATCAACATCATAGTTCTAATCACAACAGACTCCCTCTTCTGTCTTCTCATTATAATTGCAGACGATTCTAAAACGTTTTTTCAGCTATATCAACATCATAGTTCTAATCACAACAGACTCCTCTTTTCTGTCTTCTCATAATTGCAGACATATTCTAAAAATTGCTTTTTTTCAGCTATATCAACATCATAGTTCTAATCACAATAGACTCTCTTTCTGTTTTCTCATTATAATTGCAGACGTATTCTAAGGAATTGCTTTTTTTCAGCTATATCAACATCATAGTTCTAATCAACAGACTCTCTTTCTTCGTCTCTACAATTGACATCCTCTTTCTGTCTTCAACAGACTATTATTGCAGCAGACATCTTCAAGGAATTGCTTTTTCGGCTATATCAACATCATAGTTCTAATCACAACAGACTCCTCTTTCTGTCTTTTTCAGCTATATCATTAGTAATTGCAACAGACTTTCCTTTCTGTATTCTCTCACTGCAGACATATTCTATTAGCTTTTTCAACTATATCAACATCATAGTTCTAATCATAACAGACTCCTCTCTGTCTTCTCTAATAATGCAGACCTATTCTAAGGAATTTTCTTTTCAGCTATATCAACATCATAGTTCTAATCACAACAGACTCCCTCTTTGTCTTCTCATTATAGTAGACATATTCTAAGGAACTGCTTTTTCAGCTATATCAACACCAGGTTCTGAATCAGAAATAGACTCCTCTTTTCTGTCTTTTACAACAATTGCAGACATATTCTAAAGAATTGTTTTTTTTCTCAATCAACACATAGTTCTAATCACAAATAGACCACCTCTTTCTGTCTTCTCTAATAATTGCAGACATATTCTAAAGGAATTGTTTTTCCAGCTACATCAACATCATAGTTCCCTAATCACAAGACTCCTCTTTCTGTCTTCTCATAATAATTGCAAAGCATTCTAAAGGAATTGCTTTTTTTCAGCTATATCAACACACTTAATTCCTAATCACAACAGACTCTCCTTCTTTCTTCCATAATAATTGCAGACATATTCTAAAGGAAATTCTTTTTCAAGCTATATCAACATCATAAATCTAATCACAACAGACTCCTTCTTCTGTCTTCTCATAATAATTGCAGACATATTCTAAGGAATTGCTTTTTTCAGCTATATCAACATCATAGTTTCTAATCACAACGACTCCCTCTTTCTGTCTTCTCATACAATAATTGCAGACGATTCCCTAAGGAATTGCTTTTTTCGCTATCAACATCATAGTTCTAAAATCACAACAGACTCCTCTTTCTGTCTTCTCATAATAGACATATTCAAGGAATTGCATATTCTAACTGCCAAATGACTCCCTTCTGTCTTTTTAATTTTATATTCTAAGGAATTGTTTTTTCAGCTATATCAACATCATAGTTCTAATCACAACAAACCCTCTTTCATTCTCACAATAATTGCAGACATATTCTAATTGCTTTTTTCAGCTATATCAACATCCTTAAATTCTAATCACAACAGACTCCTCTCTGTCAGACGATTCTAAGGAATAGTACCAGGCTATTCAACATCATAGTTCTAATCACAACAGACCTCTTCTGTCTTCTAATAATTGCAGACATATTCAGGGTGAAATTGCTTTTTCTAGCTATATCAACATCATAGTTCTAATCACAACAGACTCCTCTTTCTGTCTTCTCATAATTGCAGACATATTCTAAAGAATTGCTTTTTTCAGCTATATCAACATCATAGTTCTAATCACAATAGACTCCTCTTCTGTCTTCTCCTATAATTGCAGACATATTCTAAAAAATTTACTTTTTTCATTATAGCTATATCAACATCATAATACTGCAGACATATCTAATTGCTTTTTTCAGCTATATCAACACATAGTTCTAACTCTTTCCTGTCTTTCATAATAATTGCAGACGTATTCTAAAGAATTTGCTTTTTCAGCTATATCAACATCATATTCTAATCACAACAGACTCTCTTTCTGTCAGACGTTCTAAGAAATTGCTTTTCATTACAATTTGCAGACGTATTCTCAAGGAGACGTTTCTTTTTTTTCAGCTATATCAACATCATAGTTCTAATCTGTGAGACTCCTTTTTCTGTCTTCCTCCTAATTGCAGACCTCATTCTGAAATTTTTTTTTCAGCTTATATCAACATCATAGTTCTAATCTAACAGAACTCCTCTTTAATATTTCTCTCATTATAATTACAGACATATTCTAAAAATTGCTTTTTTCAGCTATCAACATCATAGTTCTAATCAACAGACTCCTCTTTCTGTTCCTTCTCATAGTGCAGACGATTCTGAGGAATTGCTTTTTCAGCTATATCAACATCATAGTTCTAATACAACAGATTCTCTTTGTCTTCTCATAATAATTGCAGACATATTCTAAGGAATTGCTTTTTCAGCTTATATCAACGGTTCTAATATCCTGTCATCCAGACGATTCAAACTTTTTTTCTAATCATAGTTCTAACAGACTCCTCTTTCTGTCTTCTCTCCTAATTGCAGACATATTCTAAAAGATTGCTTTTTCCTTCTCTCAACATCATAGTTTCTAATCACAACAGACTCCTCTTTCTGTCTTCTCATAATAATTGCAGACGTATTCTAAGGAATTGCTTTTTTCAGCTATATCAACATCATAGTTCTAATCACAACAGACTCCTCTTTCTGTCTTCTCTGTAATTTGCAGACGTATTCTAATAATTGCTTTTTTTCAGCTATATCAACATTCTAATCACAACAGACTCCTCTTTCTGTCTTCTTTTAATAATTGCAGACGTATTCTAAGGAATTGCTTTTTTCTATATCAACATCATAGTTCTAATCACAACAGACTCCTCTTTCTGTCTTCTCATAATAATTGCAGACGTATTCTAAGGAATTGCTTTTTTCAGCTATATCAACATCATAGTTCTAATCACAACAGACTCCTCTTTCTGTCTTCTCATAATAATTGCAGACGTATTCTAAGGAATTGCTTTTTTCAGCTATATCAACATCATAGTTCTAATCACAACAGACTCCTCTTTCTGTCTTCTCATAATAATTGCAGACAACATCATTCTAAACAATTGCTTTTTTCAGCTATATCAACATCATAGTTCTAATCACAACAGACTCCTCTTTCTGTCTTCTCATAATAATTGCAGACGTATTCTAAGGAATTGCTTTTTTCAGCTATATCAACATCATAGTTCTAATCACAACAGACTCCTCTTTCTGTCTTCTCATTGCATAATTGCAGCTATATCAATCATAGTTCTAAGGTCCAACAGACTTTTTCAGCTATATCATAATTGGGTAGACATATCATAATTCTTTTCAGCTATATCAACATCATAGTTCTAATCACAATGACTCCTCTTTCTGTCTTCTCATAATAATTGCAGACGTATTCTAAAGAAATTGCTTTTTTCAGCTATATCAACATCATAGTTCTAATCACAACAGACTCCTCTTTCTGTCTTCTCATAATAATTGCAGGCGTATTCTAAAGGAATTGCTTTTTTCAGCTATATCACCTATAGTTCTAATCATCAACAGACTCCTCTGTCTTCTCATTATAATTGCAGACGATTCTGCTGAAATTGCTTTTTTCAGCTATATCAACACATCATAGTTCTAATCACATGACCCTTCTGTCTTCCTCATAATTGCAGACATATTCTAAGGAATTGCTTTTTCAGCTATAATCAAACATCATAATAATTGTTCTAATCACAACAGATCCTCTTTCTGTCTCTTTCTGTTCTCATTATAATTGCAGACATATTCTGCTGAATTGCTTTTCAGCTATATCAACATCATAGTTCTAATCACAACAGACCTCCCTTTTCTTGTCTTCTCACTCAAATTGCAGACGTATTCTAAGGAATTGCTTTTTCAGCTATATCAACACTACAGTTCCAATCATCACAGACCTCCTCTTTCTGTCTTCATCATAATTGCAGACGATTCCAAGGAAATTGCTTTTTCTTTCAGCTTATATCAACATCATAGTTCTAATCACAACAGACCCTCTTTCTGTCTTCTCCCTATAATTGCAGACATATTCCAAGGAATTGCTTTTTCAGCCATATCAACATCTCCATAGTTCTAATCACAACAGACTCCTCTTTCTGTCTTCTCATAATAATTGCAGACATATTCTAAGGAATTGCTTTTCAGCTATATCAACATCATAGTTCTAATCACAACAGACTCCTCTTTCTGTCTTCTCCTAATAATTGCAGACGTATTCTAAGGAATTGCTTTTTCAGCTATATCAACATCATAGTTCTAATCACAACAGACTCCTCTTTCTGACGTATTCTAAGTCTTCTCAACATCATAATAATTGTACAGACTGTATTCTAATCAACATCATAGTTCTAATCAAGAATCCTGCTTTTTTTGCAGCTATATCAACATCATAGTTCTAATCACAACAGACTCCTCTTTCTGTCTTCTCATAATAATTGCAGACGTATTCTAAGGAATTGCTTTTTCAGCTATATCAACATCCATAGTTCTAATCACAACAGACTCCTCTTTCTGTCTTCTCATAATAATTGCAGACGTATTCTAAAATTTTTTTTTCAATATATCAACATCATAGTTCTAATCACAACAGACTCCTCTTTCTGTCTTCTCATAATAATTGCAGACGTATTCTAAGGAATTTGCTTTTTCAGCTCATATCAACATCATAGTTCTAATCACAACAGACTCCTCTTTCTGTCTTCTCATAATAATTGCAGACGTGTTCTAAAGAATTGCTTTTTCAGCTATATCAACATCCCTTGAGTTCTAATCAACAGACTCCTCTTTCTGTCTTCTCATAATAATAATTGCAGACATTCTAAGGAATTGCTTTTTCCAGCTATATCAACATCATAGTTCTAATCACAACAGACTCCTCTTTCTGTCTTCTCATAATAATTGAGACCCGTATTCTAAAAGGATTGCTTTTTTTCAGCTATATCAACATCATAGTTCTAATCACAACAGACTCCTCTTTCTGTCTTCTCATAATAATTGCAGGCGTATTCTAAGGAATTGCTTTTCAGCTATATCAACATCATAGTTCTAATCCACAACAGACTCCTCTTTCTGTCTTCTCATAATAATTGCAGACGTATTCTAAGGAATTGCTTTTTCAGCTATATCAACATCATAGTTCTAATCATCCTCTTTCTGTCTTCTCATAATAATTGCAGACGTCCAAAAGAATTGTTTTTTCAGCTATATCAACATCATGTTCTAATCACAACAGACTCCTCTTTCTGTCTTCTCATAATAATTGCAGACATATTCTAAGGAATTGCTTTTTTCAGCTATATCAACATCATAGTTCTAATCACAACAGACTCCTCTTTCTGTCTTCTCATAATAATTGCAGACATATTCTAAGAATTGCTTTTTTTTCAGCTATATCAACATCATAGTTCTAATCACCCAACAGACTCCTCTTTCTGTCTTCTCATAATAATTGCAGGCGTATTCTAAGGAATTGCTTTTTCAGCTATATCAACATCATAGTTCTAATCACAACAGACTCTTTTTTCTGTCTTCTCATAATCAATTGCAGACAATATTCTAAGGAATTGCTTTTTTCAGCTATATCAACATCATAGTTCTAATCACAACAGACTCCTCTTTTTGTCTTCTCTCATAATAATTGCAGACGTATTCTAAGGAATTGCTTTTTTCAGCTATATCAACATCATAGTTCTAATCACAACAGACTCCTCTTTCTGTCTTCTCATAATAATTGCAGACGTATTCTAAGGAATTGCTTTTTTCAGCTATATCAACATCATGGTTTCTAATCACAAATAAATTGCAGACTCCTCTTTCTGTCTTCTCATAATAATTGCTTCTTCTCTAGACACTTTACAAGGAATTGTTTTTTTTATTATATCAACATCATAGTTCTAATCACAACAGACTCCTCTTTCTGTCTTCTCATAATAATTGCAGACGATTCTAAAGAATTGCTTTTTCAGCTATATCAACATCATAGTTCTAATCACAACAGACTCCTCTTTCTGTCTTCTCATACGTATTCAAGGAATTTTTTTCAGGCAACATCATAGTTCTAATCACAACAGACTCCTCTTTCTGTCTTCTCATGTAATTGCAGACTTTTTCTTTTTTTTCTATATCAACATCATAGTTCTAATCACAACAGACTCCTCTTTCTGTCTTCTCATAATAATAATTGCAGACGTATTCTAATCACAGAGATTGCTTTTTTCAGCTATATCAACATCATCACAACATCATAGTTCTAATCACAACAGACTCCTCTTTCTAATTCTCATAATTGCACGTATTCCTAAAATTGCTTTTCAGCTATATCAACATCATAGTTCTAATCTGTAGACTCCTCTTCTCTCATAATAATTGCCGACGATTCTAAGGAATTGCTTTTTCAGCTATATCAACATCCTTAGTTCCTTTCTGTCTTCTCTAATCACAGACAGAATTGTCCTCTTTCATAGTTAATCAACAGACTCCTTCTGTAATTGCAGGGCGTATTCTAAGAATTTGCTTTTTTCAGCTATATCAACATCATAGATCCCTAATCACAACCAGACTCCTCTTTTCTGTCTTCTCATAATAATTGCAGGCGTATTCTAAGGTTGCTTTTTTCAATATATCAACATCATAGTTCTAATCACAACAAGGCTCTCCTCTTTCTTCTTCTCATAATAATTGCAGACATATTCTAAGGGTGCTTTTTCCAGCTATATCAACATCATTGGATTCTAATCACAACAGACTCCTCTTTCTGTCTTCTCATAATAATTTGGGCGTATTCTAAAATTTGCTTTTTTCAGCTATATCAGCATCATAGTTCTAATCACAGCAGACTCCTCTTTCTGTCTTCTCATAATAATTTACAGGCGTATTCTAAGGATTGCTTTTTCAGCTATATCAACATCATAGTTCTAATCACAACAGACTCCTCTTTCTGTCTTCTCATAATAATTGCAGACGTATTCTGAATTGCTTTTTCAGCTATATCAACATCATAGTTCTAATCACAACAGACTCCCCTCTTTCCTGACTTCTCATAATAATTGCAGACGTATTCCTAAGGAATTTTTTTTCAATATATCAACATCATAGTTCTAATCACAACAGAGTCCTCTTTCTGTCTTCTCATAATAATTGCAGGCGTATTCTAAGGAATTGCTTTTTTTCAATATATCAACATCATAGTTCTAATCACAACAGACTCCTCTTTCTGTCTTCTCATAATAATTGCAGACGTATTCTAAGGAATTGCTTTTTTCAGCTATATCAACATCCTGGATTCTAATCACAACAGACTCCTCTTTCTGTCTTCTCATAATTGCAGAGCGTGTTCTAAGAATTGCTTTTTCAGCTATATATCAACATCATAGTTCCTAATCACAACTCCTCTCCTCTGTCTTCTCATAATAATTGCAGGCGTATTCTAAGGGTGCTTTTTTTCAGCTATATCAACATCATAGTTCTAATCACAACAGACTCCTCTTTCTGTCTTCTCATGTAATTACCAGGCGTATTCTAAGGAATTGCTTTTCAGCTATAACATCATAGTTCTAATCACAACAGAGTCCTCTTTTCTGTCTTCTCTATAATAATTGCAGGCGTATTCTAAGAATTGCTTTTTCAGCTATATCATCATAGTTCTAATCGACAGACTCCTCTTTCTGTCTTCTCATAATAATTGCAGACGTATTCAGGAATTGCTTTTTCAGCTATATCAACATCATAGTTCTAATCTGAACTCCTCTTTCTGTCCTTCTCATAATAATTGCAGGCGTGTTCTAAGGAATTGCTTTTTTCAGCTATATCAACATCATAGTTCCTAATCACAACAGAGTCCTCTTTCTGTCTTCTCACTTAATAATTGCCCAGGCGTGTTCTAAGGAATTGCTTTTTTCAGCTATATCAACATCATAGTTCTAATCCCTATAGACTCCTCTTTCTGTCTTCTCATAATAATTGCAGGCAGTATTCTAAGAATTGCTTTTTTCAGCTATATCAACATCATAGTTTAATCTGTAGACTCCTCTTTCTGTCTTCTCATAATAATTGCAGAGCGTATTCTGAGAATTGCTTTTTCAGCTATATCAACATCATAGTTCTAATCACAACAGACTCCTGTCTTTTTTTCAAGGAATTGCTTTTTTCAGCTATATCAACATCATAGTTCTAATCACAACAGACTCCTCTTTCTGTCTTCTCATAATAATTGCAGACGTATTCTAAGGAATTGCTTTTTCAGCTATATCAACATCATAGTTCTAATCACAAATAGACTCCTCTTTTCTGTCTTCTCATAATAATTGCAGACATATTCTAAGGAATTGCTTTTTCAGCTATATCAACATCATAGTTCTAATCACAAACAGACTCCTCTTTCTGTCTTCTCATAATTGCAGACATATTCTAAGAATTGCTTTTTCAGCTATATCAACATCATAGTTCTAATCACAACAGACTCCTTCTTTCTGTCTAATCTCATATCTTAATTGCTTTTTTCAGATATCAACATCATAGTATTCTAAGACGTATTTGAATTGCTTTTTCAGCTATATCAACATCATAGTTCTAATTGTCTTTTTCAGCTATATCAACATCATAGTTCTAATCACAACAGACTCCTCTTTCTGTCTTCTCAGACGTCATAATTGCAGACATCATAGTTCTAATCACAAGGAAATTGCTTTTTTTCAGCCATATATCAACATCATAGTTCTAATCACAACAGACTCCCTTTCTGTATCAATAATTGCAGACGTATTCTAAGGAATTGCTTTTTCAGCTATATCAACATCATAGTTCTAATCACAACAGACTCCTCTTTCTGTCTTCTCATAATAATTGCAGACATATTCTAAGGAATTGCTTTTTTCAGCTATATCAACATCATAGTTCTAATCACAACAGACTCCTCTTTCTGTCTTCTCATAATAATTGCAGACGTATTCTAAGGAATTGCTTTTTTTCAGCTATATCAACATCATAGTTCTAATCACAACAGACTCCTCTTTCTCTGTCTTCTCAGACGTATAATTGCTTTTTTTCAGCTATATCAACATCATAGTTCTAATCACAACAGACTTTTTTCTCATTATAATTGCAGACGTATCAACAATCATTTCAGTTCTAATCATAGTTCTAATCAAGACTCCTCTTTCTGTCTTCTCATAATAATTGCAGACATATTCTAAGGAATTGCTTTTTCAGCTATATCAACATCATATAGTTCTAATCACAACAGACTCCTCTTTTCTGTCTTCTCATAATAATTGCAGACATATTCTAAGGAATTGCTTTTTCAGCTATATCAACATCATAGTTCTAATCACAACAGACTCCTCTTTCTGTCTTGCAGACATTATAATTGCAGAGCTATATCAACATCATAGTTCTAATTGACTTTTTTGTCTTCTCTCATAATAAACATCATAATTGTTTTTCTAGCTATATCAACATCATAGTTCTCCACAACAGACTTTCTGTCTTCTCATAATAATTGCAGACGTATTCTAAGGAATTGCTTTTTCAGCTATATCAACATCATAGTTCTAATCACAACAGACTCCTCTTTCTGTCTTCTCATAATAATTGCAGACGTATTCTAAGGAATTGCTTTTTCCAGCTATATCAACATCATAGTTCTAATCACAACAGACTCCCCTTCTTTTCTGTCTTCTCAGCTATATCAATTAGTTCAGACATATTCTGTCTTCTCTCATAATAATTGCAGAATTCTAAGGAATTGCTTTTTTTCAGCTATATCAACATCATAGTTCTAATCACAACAGACTCCTCTTTGTCTGTCTTCTCATTATAATTGCAGACGTATTATTCTAAGGAATAGCTTTTTTTTTGCTTTTTCAGCTATATCAACATCATAGTTCTAATCACAACAGACTCCTCTTTCTGTCTTCTCATAATAATTGCAGACGTATTCTAAGGAATTGCTTTTTCAGCTATATCAACATCATAGTTCTAATCACAACAGACTCCTTTCTGTCTTCTCATAATAATTGCAGACGTATTCTAAGGAATTGATTTTTTTCAGCTATATCAACATCATAGTTCTAATCACAACAGACTCCTCTTCTGTCTTCTCATAATAATTGCGTAGACGTATTCTGAGGAATTGCTTTTTTTTCAGCTATATCAACATCATAGTTCTAATCACAACAGACTCCTCTTCTGTCTTCTCTTCTAATAATTGCAGACATATTCTAAGGAACTGTTTTTCAGCTATATCAACATCATAGTTCTAATCACAACATAATAATTGCAGGCGTATTCCCTAAGGAATTGCTTTTTCAGCTATATCAACATCATAGTTCTAATCACAACAGACTCCCTCTTTCTGTCTTCTCATAATTTGCAGACGATTCTCTAAGGAATTGCTTTTTTCGCTATATCAACATCATAGTTCTAATCACAACAGACTCCTCTTCTGTCTTCTCCTAGACGTAATTGCTTTTTCAGCTATATCACGTATTCTAAGGAATTGCTTTTTTCAGCTATATCAACATCATAGTTCTAATCACAACAGACTCCTCTTTCTGTCTTCTCATAATTGGGTAGACATATTCTAAGGAATTGCTTTTTTCAGCTATATCAACATCATAGTTCTAATCACAACAGACTCCTCTTTCTGTTTCTGTCTTCTTCGATTCTGTTGAATTGCTTTTTTCATAATATTGTTCTAATCACAACAGACATATTCTAAGGAATTGCTTTTTTTAGCTATATCAACATCATAGTTCTAATCACAACAGGAATTGCTCCCATATCTTTTCTGTCTTCTCATAATAATTGCAGACGTATTCTAAGGAATTGCTTTTTCAGCTATATCAACATCATAGTTCTAATCACAACAGACTCCTCTTCTGTCTTCTCATAATAATTGCAGACGTATTCTAAGAATTGCTTTTTCAGCTATATCAACATCATAACAGTTCTAATCATTCAACAGACTCCTCTTTCTGTCTTCTCACATAATAATTGCAGACGTATTCTAAGGAATTGCTTTTTTCAGCTATATCAACATCATAGTTCTAATCACAACAGACTCCTTCTTCTGTCTTCTCATAATAAACATCATATTCTAATCACAACAGCAGTCTTCACATATTCTAAGGAATTGCTTTTTCAGCTATATCAACATCATAGTTCTAATCACAACAGACTCCTCTTTCTTCTTAATAATTGCCAGACGTATTCACAAGAATTGCTTTTTTCAGCTATATCAACATCATAGTTTAATCTAACAGACTCCTCTTTCTTGTCTTCCTTAATAATTGCAGACGTATTCTAAGGAATTGCTTTTTTCAGCTATATCAACATCATAGTTCTAATCACAACAGACTCCTCTTTCTGTCTTCTCATAATAATTGCAGACAGTATTCTAAGGAATTGCTTTTTTCAGCTATATCAACATCATAGTTCTAATCACAACAGACTTTCCTCTTTCTGTCTTCTCACACAATTGCAGACATATTCTAAGGAATTGCTTTTTTTCAGCTATATCAACATCATAGTTCTAATCACAACAGACTCCTTTCTGTCTTCTCATAATAATTGCAGACGTATTCTAAAGAAAATTGCTTTTTCAGCTATATCAACATCATAGTTCTAATCACAACAGACTCCTCTTTTCTGTCTTCTCATAATAATTGCAGACATATTCTAAGGAATTGCTTTTCAGCTATATCAACATCATAGTTCTAATCACAACAGAGTCCCTTCTGTCTTCTAATTGCAGACGTATTCTAACAGCTATATCAACATCAGTTCTAATCACAACAGACTCCTCTCATGACTGTCTTTCAATAATTGCAGACGTATTCTGAATTGCTTTTTCAGCTATATCAACATCATAGTTCTAATCACAACAGACTCCTCTTTCTGTCTTCTCATAATAATTGCAGACGTATTCTAAGGGAATTGCTTTTTTCAGCTATATCAACATCATAGTTCTAATCACAACAGAGTCCTCTTTCTGTCTTCTCATAATAATTGCAGGCGTATTCTAAGGAATTGCTTTTTCAGCTATATCAACATCATAGTTCTAATCACAACAGACTCTTTCTGTCTTCTCATAATAATTGCAGACGTATTCTAAGGAATTGTTTTTTTCAGCTATATCAACATCATAGTTCTAATCACAACAGACTCCTCTTTCTGTCTTCCTGTTGGTGCTCAGCTAATATCATTGCAGACGTATTCTATGAAATTGCAGGCGTTTTTTTTTTTTCAGCTATATCAACATCATAGTTCTAATCACAACAGACTCCTTCTGTCTTCTCCTAATAATTGCAGACGTATTCTAAGGAATTGCTTTTTTCAGCTATATCAACATCATAGTTCTAATCACAACAGAGTCCTCTTTCTGTCTTCTCATAATAATTGCAGACGTATTCTAAGGAATTGCTTTTTCAGCTATATCAACATCATAGTTCTAATCACAACAGACTCCTCTTTCTGTCTTCTCATAATAATTGCAGACGTATTCTGCTGGAATTGCTTTTTTCAGCTATATCAACATCATAGTTCTAATCACAACAGACTCTTTCTGTCCTTCTCATAATAATTGCAGGACGTATTCTAAGGAATTGCTTTTTTCAGCTATATCAACATCATAGTTCTAATCACAACAGAGTCCTCTTTCTGTCTTCTCTCATAATAATTGCAGACGTATTCTAAGGAATTGCTTTTTCAGCTATATCAACATCATAGTTCTAATCACAACAGACTCCTCTTTCTGTCTTCTCATAATAATTGCAGACATATTCTAAGGAATTGCTTTTTTCAGCTATATCAACATCATAGTTCTAATCACAACAGACCTCTTTCTGTCTTCTTCATAATAATTGCAGACGTATTTCTGAGAATTGCTTTTTTCAGCTATATCAACATCATAGTTCTAATCACAACAGACCCTCTTTCTGTCTTCTCATAATAATTGCAGACGTATTCTAAGGAATTGCTTTTTTTCAGCTATATCAACATCATAGTTCTAATCACAACAGACTCCTCTTTCTGTCTTCTCATAATAATTGCAGACGTATCTAAGGAATTGCTTTTTCTAGCTATATCAACATCATAGTTCTAATCACAACAGACTCCTCTTTTCTGTCTTCTCATAACTAATTGCAGACATATTCAAGGAATTGCTTTTTCAGCTATATCAACATCATAGTTCTAATCACAACAGACTCCTCTTTCTGTCTTCTCATAATTGCAGATATTCTAAGGAATTGCAGATATCAACATCATAGTTCTAATCACAACAGACTCCTCTTTCTGTCTTCTCATTTCAGACGTATTCTAAGGAATTGCTTTTTTCAGCTCATCATAGTTCTAATCACAACAGACTCCTCTTTCTGTCTTAATTTTGGGCTCAAAATTTGCTTTTTTAATAATTGCAGACGTATTCTAAGGGTGCTTTTTCAGAATTGCTCCTTTTCAGCTATATCAACATCATAGTTTTTTTTCTAATCACAACAGACTCTCTTTCTTGTCTTCTCTAATAATTGCAGACGTATTCCCCTGAATTGCTTTTTCAGCTATATCAACATAATTCCCTTCTGTCTTCTCATAATAATTGCAGACGTATTCTAAGGAATTCAACATCTTTTCTAATCACAAATAGACCCTCTTCTGGTTCTCTCTCAGACGTATTCAAGGAATTGTTTTTCTATCAACATCATGGTTCTAATCAGACTCTCTTTCTCTGTCTTCTCAATAATTGCAGACATATTCCTAAGGAATTGCTTTTCAGCTATATATCAACATCATAGTTCTAATCTAAATAGACTCCTCTTTCTGTCTTCTCATAATAATTTTGCAGACATATTCTAAGGAATTGCTTTTTCAGCTATATCAACATCATAGTTCTAATCACAACAGACTCTTTCTGTCTGTCTTCTCATAATAATTGGTAGACGTATTCTTAAGAAATCGCTTTTTTTCAGCTATATCAACATCGTAGTTCTAATCACAACAGACTCTCTTTCTGTCTTCTCATAATAATTGCAGACGTATTCCCTATGAATTGCTTTTTTCAGCTATATCAACATCATAGTTCTAAACACTCAGAGACTCTTTCTGTCTTCTCATAATAATTGCAGACGTATTCTAAGGAATTGTTTTTTATATCAGCTCTATCAACATCCTAGTTTCTAATCACAACAGACTCAACATCTTTCTAATCTGTCTCCTCTCTTAATAATTGCAGACATATTCTAAGGAATTGCTTTTTTCAGCTATATCAACATCATAGTTCTAAATCACAACAGACTCCCTTTTCTTATCAACATCATAGTCTTCTCAATAATAATTGCAGACGTATTCTAAGGAATTGCTTTTTCAGCTATATATCAACATCATAGTTCTAATCACAACAGACTCCCTTTCTGTCTTCTCAATAATTGCAGACGTATTCCCAAATTGCTTTTTTCAGCTATATCAACATCATAGTTCTAATCCCAACAGACTCCTCTTTCTTCTGTCTCTCTTAACAATTGCAGACATATTCTAAGGAATTGCTTTTCAGCTATATCAACATCATAGTTCTAATCACAGACTCCTCTTTCTGTCTTTCTCATAATTCTACAATTGCCCCAGACGAGTTCTAATCACAACAGACTCTCTTCTTGAATTGTTTTTTCAGCTAAGATATTTTTTTCAACTATATCACATAGTTCTAATCACAACAGACTCCTCTTTTCTGTCTTCTCATTGCAATAATTGCAGACGTATTCTAAGGAATAGCTTTTTCAGCTATATCAACATCATAGTTCTAATCACAATGACATCTTTCTGTCTTCCTCAAAATTGCAGACGATTCTAAGGAATTGCTTTTTTTCAGCTATTCAACATCATAGTTCTAATCACAACAGACAACATCATAGTTCTAATCACAACATAGTTCTCCTCTCTGTCTTCTCACAATAATTGCAGACGTATTCCCATGAAATTGCTTTTCAGCTATATCAACATCATAGTTCCTAATCACAACAGACTCCTTTCTGTCTTCTCATAATAATTGCAGACGTATTCTAAGGAATTGCTTTTTCAGCTATATCAACATCATAGTTCTAATCACAACAGACTCTCTTTCTGTCTTCTCATAATAATTGCAGACGATTCTAAGGAATTGCTTTTTCAGCTATATCAACATCATAGTTCTAATCACAACAGACTCCTCTTCTGTCTTCTCTCATAATAATTGCAGACGATTCTAAGGAATTGCTTTTTTCAGCTATATCAACATCATAGTTCTAATCACAACAGACTCCTCTTCTGTCTTCTCTCATAATAATTGTAGACATATTCTAAGGAATTGCTTTTTCAGCTATATCAACATCATAGTTTCTAATCACAACAGACCCTCTTTCTGTCTTCTCATAATAATTGCAGACGTATTCTAAGGAATTGCTTTTTCAGCTATATCAACATCATAGTTCTAATCACAACAGACTCCCTTCTTTCTGTCTTCTCATAATAATTGCAGACGTATTCTAAGGAATTGCTTTTTTCAGCTATATCAACATCATAGTTCTAATCATAGACTCCCCTTCTGTCTTCTCATAATAATTGCAGACGATTCTAAGGAATTGCTTTTTTTCAGCTATATCAACATCATAGTTCTAATCACAACAGACTCTCTTCTGTCTTCTCATAATAATTTTAAGACATATTCTAAGGAATTGCTTTTTTCAGCTATATCAACATCATGTTCCAATCACAACAGATACTCTTTCTGTCTTCTCTACTAATAATTGCAGACGTATTCTAAGGAACTGCTTTTTTCAGCTATATCAACATCATAGTTCTAATCACAACAGACCTCCTCTTTTCTGTCTTCTCATAATTGCAGACGTATTCTAAGGAATAGCTTTTTCAGCTATATCAACATCATAGTTCTAATCACAACAGACTCCTCTTTCTGTCTTCTCATAATAATTGCAGACGTATTCTAAGGAATTGCTTTTTCAGCTATATCAACATCATAGTTCTAATCAAAACAGACCCCTTTCTTTTTTTCTTTAATTGCAGCTTTTTTTTTTTTTTAAAAAAAAATTTTAAAAAAGCCCCT
>CAHIKZ030004863.1:0-17165 GCA_903632075.3 Acanthosepion pharaonis | reverse complement strand
AACCCCCCTAACCCCACACTAAAAAAAAATAAAAAGCAAGCCTAACATTTTTAGTTTTAAAATTTTACAAAACCAACAACCTGATTTTAAACAAAAATATTAAAATAACCTACCATGAGCTCAGAACAGAAACTTTACTTTAGAAAACAAAAAAAGAAAAAAATTATTAGCACAAGTTTTTAATATCTCGTATTAGATTTTAAATTTGAACTTTTCAGGATATTAATTCAGATAAAATTTATCATCAATCAATATCTGCTTTTATCAAATAAGAAGTACGAAATGTCATTGGGTGGCCCGTCCGAAGTACTTATATATTTATTTTCATATTAAAAAAATATAGATATTTTTTCCGAACTTGTGGGCATAATGTTAATAAGACATTTTCAGTTTCATATGGTATATGGTGGATTGAAAAAGGAAATATTAGTTTTTTTGCAAAATGGCACAAGTAATCTTTCTGAAGGTTTGAAATCACTAAGAAATGGTGAACATCATCATTCATCCTGAGGAAATTTGAAACTTTTGTAAAACGACAATATTAATAGTTTCATTTTTAAGTCTTAAGAATAAAAGAAATAAAATTTTAAATTTTGATTTGTTTCCATTTTTCTGGTTCAAAATTGAACTTTAAATATCAAATAAAGATGGTCACTGCTATTTTTTTTTTTTTGGCCTAAAAAAAAACTCGTTACCAAATCAGTTAACATGACACGTGTGAATCCATCATTAAAAAGATATTTTTTGTTGGTGTGTCTGGATTCCTGAGGAATTTAAATTTAGTTTAAAATAAAAAATAAAAAAAGTTGGTATTATTTTTTTTGAGGATAAAGTTTGTGAGATAGCATGGCCACAAAATGTGTGTGTTACAAATAAATTTAAATGTGAAGTGTGTGAAATTGAGTGTGAGCGATTCAATAACCTTATTATTTTATTATGACACAGCAGGGAATTTAGTTTTACGTATTTGTGTGTTGTGGCTAAAAAAAAACAAAAAACATTGTGTTGTAAATTCTGAACCAACATGCTAACCGTTAAGAAGAAAATAATCAAATTAAACTTTTTTGATTGTAAATTAAATTGTTTAATTCTTAACTTTTTTAATCCGATTTCAATTAAAATTTTGTTTGATAATATAATAGATGCATACAGGTTTGAGTTCTTCATTACAGACAATGGCATTGCCGATTTCAGGTAATGTAGCGTATTGGCTCAAACAGCAATGTTTTACTATTTACTATCTGTTCTTGATATATTGTGAAAATTTAATAAAAAATAAAAAGAAATTAAATTGACATAGCCCGGATTATTTAATATTTATTATTGAAATAAATCCCTTTTCAGGGCCAGCCAACCATTCAAATTGTTAATGCTCCCTCCTATATTTGGAGATTTACTTCATCCGCACCTAAATGTTGTTACTAATACTGATTTTTGGGTGAGATCAGCTAAACTTAAACATAGTTTAATCCAAATGTTTCATCCGTTTTAAAGACCTGGTAAAAGATAACATTTATTACCTTTTATAAACCTATATATGTATATATCCATATCTATATCCTATACTAGCACTTATATGTAGTGTGAATTAGGCATTAAATTGTCACTTATATAAGTGTTTCTAAAAAAAAAAAAATATTCGCTATTCTATAAGGCAATTCGGAAATAAGAGATTTTGTGTCCTATATTAGAGCCTGTGTTAATGTATTTAGCCATCAACCCGGATAAATATTTTCCGTTTTAATTATGTATGGATTGTTTTGTTATGTATTCAGAGTTTTAGTCAATTATTTCTCTTTATGCTTCTGTCAAATGAAAATTGCAGCCGAATTTCTGATTTTGTCATTATTATTTCTACATATAAATGTAAGATGTAAACACTATACATGGACACACATGTTCAATTTATCGATCCTCATCTGAAAATTTCTTGAAAGAATTGAAAATATCCAGTGCAAAGTCCTGTCTGACTTGGTTACATTTATTTGAAAATCCTTTGAAGTTTAGTGGAGTTAATTCAAATAATATATCTATCAATTGTTTAACCTTTTAAAAAAATAGTTTTAAATACCTCAATTATCAGCAAACCAATAACAAATTAGTTTTTGGGTTTAAATTATTATTATCTTCCAAATTAACACACACACTAGTACACACACATATTTTCAATGCAAACCACTTACAACGAGACTAACTGAATAAATCCATGCAAAATGTTTACATTAATAAGAAACAGGCACAGACATATTTTATAAATAAAACTGACAAATAGGAGTCTGAAATCAAATGTTCAACAGTTTCTTGTAAACAAAAAAAATATTTCTATCCCTAACAAAACAAATATTGGTTTGAAAAATTATCAATTGGAATTAATGATTTATTTTTGCCCTAAAATTACTAAGATTTTTGTTAAATTTTTTTAATTTATTTTAATTTGTCCATATATCCACTATTGAATAAGCAAGTTCTGCGGCAATAAAATATCTATCTAGAGAAATTCCCCTATCATATCACTAAATATTTGGGCTTAACAACTTTAACAAAATATTCCTGTAACAATCAAACATGAATGCTGGAACATTTATTTTAAGAAGTGGAACAAATTAAAAAAATTAGAAATTGAAAATATTCCCATTTCCTCCATTTTCTCAGTGAAACCAAGTAGCATCTGATATTTATTTTTTTTTCTATGCAATCAAATGGAACAGAGAATTATTTATGAGGTATTGGCAGGAGACATCAAACACTTTATCTTTTTCTTCTTTGTTTCATTTCTCACTGTTTTCCCTTTTCCCCATACAATCAAAATGGAAGAATACTTATAGGCATTGACAGTGAGTATGCAAACTAACAAATGGTTGTTTTGCAGATATAATTATAACGGCATTTGTTATTCATTTCAAATCATTTAAAGAATAAATTTTAAAAAAAAAAAAAAAATCAACAGTAATCTTTACCAATGATAATTATGATACGCACCAGTTCATTATGATGTAAATCCATCACCTCTTCCTGACCAATGAATCCTTTCTAACCAGTACATATCTGGTATCAATTATTACAACTTCCAATTCGCTCATTATTTATTTGTGCCTTTTCTCCGCCTCCTCCTCCTCCTCCTCCTCCTCATCATCATCATCATCATCCACGACACTCATCATCATCCCATTCGTATAACATCGTTTCCTTTATAACATCTTGGCACTCAAATTCCAATTTCTTGGGCTACTTCAGTTATCGTCCTCCACTTTTTCTTTGTTCTTCTTTTCGATTCTTAATCACCTGTGCATTTCGATGAGGTACAGGTAACTATTCGAACAGTTTCAATTCTCAACTTCTGAGAAAATGTTCAAATATTTCTTGCTTCCGCAATGAAAATGATGATGATGATGTTGATGATGATGCTGAATTTTAATAAAATCTAGTTAATCATATTGTTTTGACATATTTAGTTAAATCTATACAGTTTTTTTCAACTCCCTCAACTCTAATGTGTAATAACATAAAATGACAGATAACAACAATATAAGATCCTAACTAAAGTTGCTGGGTCTAAAATTATATAATTCTATAAAAATTTTAATATTTTTTTAAATTATTTATGTCCAGTTATTGAAAAAAATTATTCTAAAATTATATAATTCTATAAAATTTTAATATTTTTAAATTATTTATGTCCAGTTATTGAAAAAAAATTATTAAAAAACCGTTATTTTTAGAAATTAATTTGATTCATTTTTGCAGGTTATTTAAAGGCACCAATTGTTTTTTTTTTTTATTGCAACAATTTTTTTTTTTTTTGAGATAATAATTGTTTAATGATACAAGTCTTACTAATTAACCCATAACTGGAGGAGTAGAGGTGAATTCATACTTTTCCCAATTCATATTTGTGTGTAAGTGAATATATCAAACCCAACTGGAATTGAAACTTGGCTCTCCAATAAACAATTCTAAGCCATTATTCATTCCACCAATGGTATTGCCAAGTGATCAGAAGATGTCTAGGTACTGACAAGACTTGACATTGCTTAACTTTGGTGATCATTCAGGAACTGGTGTTTCAATATGATGTTTCCATAAGCTTATATAAGTTGTGATACAAACATTTTGCATTTTGGATATGGATGAAAGTAAAACAGATTTTTTTCTAATTATGACTAGCAACTTTACATGCCAAATAAATACTTTCTACACAAACACAAGGAAAAAAATTTTACTTTCAGAAATACTCTTATATATAGCATTTTTAAAATTTGAATTACATAATACCAATTAAAGATTTCTTAAAATATGCTTTTAAAAATTGTTATGCAAATTAAGTATTACTTCTTATGTTGTAAACACCACTTCTTAGTATTATAAATATAAAAGGCTGATAACGAAATGACCTGTTTATATAACAATGTGACTTGTTTTGTTGTACTAATTTAATTGGGCACACACATAAAAAATTTAACCTTACAGGAATTTATAAAAGAAGCAAGATGATGATTAACTTTTCAAATGAATTAATATAAATAGGAAAGAACCAAACTTTCTCACTTGAATTTTTTAGAAAAATTAAACTGTCCTGAAGAATGTCTAAAACAGTAATGTCTTTCCTAAAATATAAAAGAATATTTTCATTTGAAAAAAGGGACTTTAAATAATTCACAAACAAACATATTATATCAGGTATTCAATATGTAGCAAATATTGAATATATTGAGTGTTGATGTATTATTTTCCCATTGTTGAATATTTGCTGACTGTAATGGGGTGGATATTAATGACAGAAATTAAAATGCATAAAATGTACAATGATAATAACAATAAAAACTTGAGACACGTGTTGACATAAATAACAAGAATTTGTATTTTCTTTTTGCAATGTGAATTACAAAATATTGGTATGGTGTGTAGAAATATTCTGTGTCTTTTTGTTCAGAAGCCAATGCTTACTTGGTTTGGTTCCGAGAATTTCGTTTTGTGAGGATGGCATTTGAAATTATCTGTTTTTGATTTTCACAGAGTTCTGGCTAGACGTGTAATTCTGTTGAATACTACTTTACTTGACTACTCATCTTTGCTACTGCTACAGGTATTATAGTTCATAGTACTGACCCTCTTGTGGTGGAAGGGTCACTTTTATAATGATGAGGGTTAGGATGATAAAATATCCTTTTTTTCTATCATAATTGATGTCAAGGTTATTTTTAGAATGATGAAATATCATCAACATTCTGGACTATAACAGATACATATAAACTTATATTTATATTTGTCTGGTTCAAGTTTTACAGGTAAGATTATTTTTTTTGAAATGGGTATAACATTGTAGACAAAACAACTCAAAAATTTTTCTTTTTATTATTATAAAATTATTTTATTATTTTTACTGTGGACCAACTACTAAAAGTCTTTTCTAAACTACAGATTTTTTCTTTTGGACCAACTATTCAAGGACTTTTAATTCAACTAAAGAGTATTTTTACTGCTTTTTGAATTTATGTACATATTTTTGTAAATACAAATTATTTATTTAAAGAGGCATGAGACCATGTTTTCTTTTATTTTTATTATTGTTTGGAATTCCAACATTTTTTTCTGGTAAACTAACATGGACGGCTAAATTTCCTGAAACATGATAAAAGATTCAATACCAAAAGAAAATAGCAACTATGTTTAATCACATATAATAATGGAAAATTTTTTCAGTATGTCCAGAACTTCTACTAACAACTGATTCCTTAATTTGAATATCTGATCTGCAGATAAATGATATATCCCTTATGCCAGAATTCTGCTATTTGAACAGAATAAATTAACTTACAAATATAACGTTAAGGAGACTACACAGATACTATACTGATCAAAACAGACAGCCAGATTACAATATTTTCATCCTAGGCAGAAAGCTACAGAACAACACTTTGATCTTATGCAGGGTGCACAGGTACTGCATTGATCCTAGACAGAGTACACAGGTACTGCATTGATCCTAGAGGAGTATCAAATCAATAAATAAATAATTCCATCATTTTTTTTTAGATTAAAATAAAATATTTTCTATATTAAAAAATAAACTTGGTAATAACTTAAATATGGGCTTCCTTCTCTACATTGTTTATATATTTCATCTTTAATTAAATATCTATTTAGAATTGATATAGATCTTTATTTTGCATAACTAGTTTGGTAAAGACTGTAATAGTGGCCCAGCAAATGAAGATTGTCATGAATTATATACATTTTTCAACCAATAATATTCCATCAGAAAGTTTGTTGGATAAACAATAAAACTGCAAAAGGCAAATATCGCCAAAATTTGCTTGGGATGTAAAAATAGACCTACCACGTTATTTTTGGACCATTTAAAAATAATAAACTCCTTTACCACTCCTGCAAATTCAAGAAAAAAGATTTTTGTGAGCAAGTATGAAATCATTTTCTAACCAATGAAAAACCTTGTATTTAAAAATTTAACAGCTCTATGTGAAACTATATTTTGAATCCCCTTACAGATATAAAAAATAAAAGCGTACTGCTTCTTGGGGCTTACTGAGTTCCATAGACCATTTTGATCTACATTATGCATACTTCAATTAACATGCATACAACGGAAGGGACTGACAGCCAGCAGCTGCCAACTAAGGCCTTGTCCATGCACAATAATAGAAGGGATTAACCAGCAAACGCCTACTAAATCTTTTGTCTATGAACACACAAACGCATTAGGATGATCGTCATGAAATAATTCTGTCCACACATTTCACACAGCATTATGAGTAAAATTCACTGTAAGGAAAAATTGAACATTTTATTGTCATTGTATATTTCTTTTAAATGAATCTATAAATATTATTTCAGCTGACATTCTTTTCTACATTTCCTTCAGAAAATAACCTAACATAAAAATGATGTAATACAACTAATCAACAGTTGAGACAATTGCATCTGGGTGTGATGAAAATCTGATGCAATCACGGATGATGCAATATTTTTGAAGCCAAACATGTTCATAATTACACCTCTAAAATAGATTCATATCACTGCAAACCACTGCAAATGACCTAATCTGAGGAAAAATAGAAATCGATTACACCCTGTAACTCCAGTGGGTTTAAAACTTACCACATGGTGAAAGAAAGGAAACTAAAGCAGTTGTTTCAATTAATTTGCACAAGGGTTTATGTAAGTGGCCTTTGTAGTACCTGATATAGGTACAGGTATTTACCCAAATATTTATAATAAAAATTAATAAACATGGTTAGGGAGAAATCAGAATTAAAATGAATGTTTTATTTTCTATAAAAATAACATGGTAAAAAAGTGTAAGAATATGTTACACCCTTTCTTTCTGACCCTGAAAAGAAAAGTAATATAAAAAGTTATAAAAGTATTCCAGAATGTCATATTCCAAGAGGCTGTGTTTTATCCACATGTTAGGAAAGTATCTTCTCCTCATGGCATCTACCCTAAACCTGTTCTCTGTACAGACCAGGCTTCACTAATTGGCTGTTAAAATTCACATGACTGGTAAAAATATAATGTATATATTAATTGTATAAGAGGAAGGAAAGTTAACACAACAATTTCAATTTTGTTAATTTTCATTGATATCTGCACTTTCTAACTCAATTTGGAGAAGAAAGTTTCTTTGAACAAAATCTCAAAAAAAGATGATTTTGAAAGATTCATTCAAGTAAAATAGCATGAGAAGAAAACTAAGTCTTACCTTGAAAAAGAATTTGTGGTCTCTGAGCTGTCTGTTGAAAAAGAAAACCAGAAACAAGATTGGATTTAGTAGGCCTAGAAATATGGCAACTGTTTGTATTTCGCTACCAGTCTTAAAACAAATTACAACCTTTCTTATCCTGATAAGAGGACAATACTTTAGATGACAGGCAAGACTCTTAGATCTTCATGGATGAAGAAGGTGGTTCACATTATTTAGTTGTGGATGTAGATTTTTTTTTTTTTTCGATTTATGCTCCCAACATTTTCTGACATTAGACATACAAGACTGATTTAGGATCCTTGAAATTATGACTACAGACTCATGATTTTGGGATCTGCACCTCCCCATTACTATTTTACACAAGATGTTTAATATTCTACAATTACTTGATACTCTTTTGTTATATCAGAATGTATTAACTAATAGTTTAGCAGACTATTACTTTTTTAGAGGAAGTGTATCTCTTTACTGACATCCTTTGAGGCCAGATAGAAGGCAAAACAAGGAAGTCAGTTTTGATTATCTAAATAAGCATGGGAATGATAGAGATATAGAAAGGGTTTTCTGTAAGTTGTTGAGGCGAATGAAGAAAACAGTAACCAGCGAGTAAATTCAAGCTCTCCCAGCTGGTATTTCAAACTTGAGTCGTTCCTTCTTGAGTTCTGTCTCCAAATCACACTAACTGCCCGTTCTTGCTGTCAACCGTGAACGTCCCTTTGAAGAACTCCCGACTTATCAAAAAAAAAGTTGTTTTTATAGTTGTTCATGTACCCATAATCCCTTGCGTCTTCATGTGATCCCATAATTCATTGTGTCCATGTCCCATAATGCATTGCATCGTTATTGCATAAAAATGCGATGCCAGTCCCCCTCATTCTTTTACATTATCTGGCCGAGGATGGATTACGGCAGAGCGGTAAGTGCTTTTTTTCCCCTCATTTCAACTGCAGTAGCTTTACATGCTAAGCAAATACGGGCTCTTTTTACGGGGGACAAGGCAAGTCGCGACCAGTTTATGTCTCATCAGTCCCTTTCATTTAACAATTTGACAAAAAATTTTATATATTAAAATAAATATAAATTTTATCATGTTATATATTTTTAATTTTATTTGGACTCCAATATTTTAACATATTTTTTTTTAATTGACATGGCTATTATTATATTAAAAATTCATTTTTTTACAAATTTTTTTGAAATTGCTTAAAGAATTGATGTAGATTTTTCGGTCTGAAAATGATTTCAATGATTTTGTTTAAAATTTTATTAGAGAAATTTGGCAACACAATAACTTTTTTTATGTTTTAAAAACAAAATAAAAAGTAGAACAAGAATTAAAAAGAATTTTTTTTTTTTTCAACTTAAAAAAAATTTCCAAAATGGTTGGCAATTTAAATAATTCATGATAAAAACAAACAAAAAATTATTTTCAATTTAACTGTTTTAAATTTGATTTTAAAAAAAAGACTTTATTATTAAACAATCTAAAGATTTATTTTTCACATTTTTTCCATTTTTAGTCTACTAAACCCTAAATTAAATTTTTTTCAATAGAAAATTGAACGGATAATAAAAAATATCTTCTTTCCATCATTTTTATTTCTTTAAATAAATCCTTCTTATGATTTCTCTTATTTGCTTATTGACAAATGAAAAAAATCCAAAATCCTTAATATGCAATGAAAATCAACCTTAATTCCAAATTCTGCCAGTATCTACCAGTTTGTATTTTCTTTTTAGAAATTTTTTTGTTACTATAATTGTTATGTAGAAGAAATTGTCTTCAAAAAAGATTCTCTTTATTTAAAACCAGTAATAACAATTGAAAGTTATTTTTCACTATTCAAATCTTGAATATTTTCTTTATTTTTCTGATTTAGAATAAATTAATGTGAAAAAATTTAATATGATAAAAAATATCATCGCTCAATTCTAAAATGCATATCAACCATAATTAATTGCATTTCTTAAGATTCTAATTTTTCAAATATCTGGCTATAAAAATGAGATGGTGGATTCTTTTATTTTCTATTTGGACTATTGTCCTCATCTTTGTCATTCATTTATCGTTTCGGCAACAACTCTGGCCATTTTGAGGTTAAAATGAACTTAACCCTTTGTTTCGCTTTTTGGGGTTATTTTCTAGTTCCACATGCCATGTTTAATGGATTTGTTTTTCTTATCCTGTTAATTCCCTTCCAAAAATCCACTTGAAACTGGGTTTTGAACTCATTTCTTTAATTCCTGTCACTGGATCTAACTAACACCTTTATCCATTGTGCCATGTGGAACTTGTAATTTTAAATTCATTATAAAGATTCTTTTGTATCCAGAAAATTTCATTGTCTCATTTTATTTTGCAATGAGCTGGACAAGTTTTTTTTATTCAGTCCAAAGAACAGTTCAAATGGTTCCCATTTTAAATTAATCTTTGGTTTTAAAACATTAGATTCTTGTAAACTTCAAATTCAATGAACATGTTAGAATTTTAAAACCAAATTATTTATTTTGTATTTGTGAACAAATATTAGAAAAAAATCCATTTTGGATATTTTTCAATCAATTATTTTAACATTTCTAACAGATACTCTCATGTTTTTTTGTTCATAAATAATTGTTGAACCATTAACTCTTTGGGTCAAGATCACTGGATTTATTCAATTTTGGAATTTCAAGTCCACTTGAAATGTGTCTTTGTGGACATTTAATATCAATGTGAAAAAACTCTTTTAAAATTCTCAACAATGGTTCTAAAATCTTGTATATTAAAAATGAAAGATCAAGGACAAAAAGAATTAAAAAATGTAAATTATATAACTAGTTAAAAAAAAAAAAAGAAATTACTTTTATCCTTCTAAAGTTTAGATTATCCGTTATTGATTACCAAAATTTTTATCCTGTCTGTGGTTACTCATAAAAAAAAATTCAAAAACTAGTTACACAATTTGTGTGACATTTAAATATGTGATATGTAACTAGACTATAAATAATCTCTATTTGATTAAAGAATGTTTACATCATTTAAAAATTCAAAATTGTTGATTTGATTGGAATAAATTTGAAACGAAATTTTATGGGTCATTCAGATGATTCAAAATTTAATTATCTTGGGAGCATTGAAGTAATAAAAATATGAGATGTTATTCTTCTTTGTCCAAAATGAATACAAAGATGATGCTCATTTTTTGTGAATATTTTTTTTGAATCACATAATTACTAGAGGTGGGATGAATTTATTTTATGTTCTTATTTTGCAAAACATATATTTTGGAATACATTTTCATTTTCTTAAGAAATTGTCTGATATTATATGGAATAATGTCATGAAAAAGTTTTCATCCAGGTTAACGAGCAAGATTTTTTTATTTAAAGAAATCATTCTCTATGTATTATTTAATGGTGAAATTAAATATTTTGAACAAAAAATGGTTTCAACTAAATATATTTTAAAATGGCAATTGTATGCCTTCAACTACTGATAAAATGTATTGTTGGTAATTTTACTATTTTTAAGTTAAATTTTTTATATAAAATGAGTTTCATTTTTATGTTTTTTATAAATGTTTTTATTTTGATTGGTCAGTTCAACTATTTCCCCAGGCTGGGTGAAAAGATTACTACCACAAATAGATAACCATTTGAACTGAGGACAACAACAATTGAATGGAGTTCTTGCTCATATAAATATTTGCCTCTTGAAGAAAATTTTGTTTATCATGCATACATACTTATGTTAAAAGGAAAGGAAAGGCAGATTGCTTGTGCCATGAATATAAAAATCCAATTTAATGTCTATCAGGAGAAGAGCCCACTGGAGTGTTGATCTTCTCAAGATGTTTTAAGAAAAAGATAAACAACAAGAGTGGCTGCCTGATATGGGAACAATCAGGTTTGTCTGTGATTTATTCACATTTTGTCAAAAAAACAGCACACAATAAAATATATTTAAACAATATTTTTCCTTTGATCCTTTGATCATTTTCCCTTCTTTCAAAAATCACCTGCTGATTTTAATTTACAAACACGTTATTGAATAAAATTCAATTTTTTCTTTTGATTTTCAAATTCTATTTCTAACGAATAAAGATATTTTTTTGTTTTCAACAAATATTTTGGATGATGGTGAACAAAATAAAATCAAATTTAGGAATCTTGTTTTAACCAGTGTGATTCCAAACCAGATTAATTTTGAAAGAGAAAAATTTCTAAAACTGATGAAATTTAAATCAAAACAGAAATAATTGACCATTATTTTATCTTGTAATTAATTTATTGAAACTGATTAATTTTGCTTTTATTGCTTGTCAACCCTTCTTTGTTTTTCAAAGTTTTAATATTTTTTAACTTAACTAACCTTTCATCATTAAGATGGTCATCATTTTGACTGGGCTTTGACATTTTAAGTTTATTTTCCATTGATTGAACAAGGATATGTGCAAATGAACAAATCCAACATGCAATGTAATCAACAAATGGCCCCTTTAACAAATCAGCTGGGAGAAGAACAACCTTCTTTTAATTATATTTACTGAAAGCCTAAAATCTGTTTTTATTATTTTTCTATTTTGAAACATTTATTTTAAATAGTTTTCATTCTTGCTAAAATTATATTGGATATCTCAAATATTTAATCTTAATTTTCTTGTTATATATATGTTTTTAATTTTTTTTTTTGGTTTTTTTAAATAAATCTTTTATAAATTTTAGAGCACACAATGATACAAAAATTCACACCTTCTTATTAAAAATATTTTTTAATATCCTTTTGATATATAATGAGCATGTCCCAATTCCCCATTTGAATACAGTAGAAATACATCTCCAGCTGCTGTTTGGAGATTCTCTCCAATTGAGTCTGCGGACTCTCCCTTTTGGATTTTAATATCCCAAAGGGCAGAGTCTTGTCTCGGGAAACAACTACTTGATCCCATTTTTATAGGGGTCTGTGAATTTTGGTTTACCTATGGGCTTGATACCCCACATTAAATTCGGCCTTGTGCCACATCATATTTTCCAGTGGGGCAGTTGATAGATATCCTGCATTGGAGATTCATTGTGGAATTCACTTGACTTGAAGAGAACAGTTGACTTTCTGGATGCCACTGGTGAATCTTATATGTGTTGTTCTTGTCCTAATAATTATCATTCAATTACCAACCTTCATATAAAATTCTATTCAGTAAACTTTCCTAGCTGTTACAATGAATAATAAGAAAACAGTTAATTAGTTGTAAACCTAGCATATATATTTTGTTATTTTTGCAGGAATGATCTGTTCAAATAGGTTTTTTGTAAAAACAAAAAATTCAAAACTTTGATATGCCCCTGGTCATGGAATATCCATATTTTTCAAAAAATAGATTTACCCTCTTAATTAAAAAATTTCAATTACATTTGCTGTTCATTTTGTCCCAAACTAATTTCAAAAAAAAAAAAAAAAAATGATGTCAATGGATGAAAAATGGTGTTCTTTAACCCAAAACAAAAAAATTTTTATTATTTTGCTGCACAAATGCATTAATGTTTTTTTGAATCCATTAATTTTCTGATCACTTTAACCATTGTGATTTTTAACATCCCAAAATCCATAGAAAAAATTAAAATATAGATAGACCAGTATCACTCAAAACTTCCTATGAAATTTCCTGAAGAAAAAATCAGAGTGGTGGTCACAGATTCTTATAGTATTAATGATTTGCTTCAAATGTTTTGGACGAAAAATTTGAACAATACAAAAAAAATCTTTTGAATTTCTTAATTATCAAGGCTCATTTGGGTTTCTTACAAAAAATCAAAGGGCTTAAAATGAAGAAAACTTTTGGATTCAAAAAAATCTTATTTGGTAATCTTTTTTAAACTAATAAATATTTTTGTGATTCCCAAAGCAAGAAAAATATTGTGGAATCTTAAAATTCATCTTGTCAAATGGTTGTAGAAATACATACCTTTCCTCAATATATTTGAATGTTATGAAAAAATAGCAATGGATTTTCCGAAGATATATATATAGATATATATATATATATATAAAGTTTCCCTTCTCTGTAAATCAAATTCACTAATTTCTTGGGCATGAAAATATATCAATTATCTACCATAATTACCCCATTGTTAAAAAAAGGAGATGAAATTCGCATTATTTAAATCTTTTATAGATGGGATTTAACCTGGCTGTCTCCTCACTTAGGAAAAAACTTTGTACACAATTCGTCAACTAAAGAAACATTTTGAATAAAAAGTTACAATCAAAGATAAAATATTTTAAAAGAATTATCCACTGGTATTGGTGAACAAAATTTAAAAATTTTTGATAGAAAAAAATTAAAGAAATGGGGGTTAGTAAGTTCAAAAGGGGAGAAGGTATTTTTCCATCAATCCATCTGTCCATATTAGATGGCTGAGATCCTCCTTTGAAAGAATCAATTTGAAACTTTAAAAAGTATAAACCTAGTGGCATCATCATCTGCCAAACTTTCCGGATTTCTCATCTGTCTTATTTAATTCAACTCTTTACATTGTTTTTTAAACTATTGTCTTCATCTTTGTTGATTCCAACAATTTTTTTTTTTCCCACTGGGCCATTTGTTTCAAAGGAAAGAAGGTATTTAATTTTTTGGACTTTAAAACTTTGATGTCTCAGTAAACAAATTTTTTAATTGAACTCATATTTACAATTTTGTTTTGATTATTGTTTTTCTCTAGCTCCTCATTACTGGTTTCCATATTGTATTCATTTCTATGTTTTTCCACAGAGTACCTTATTTTTGTGGCCTAGCATATGTGCTGATTCCTTAATTCATTTCATATTTTTTAAGTGATGTTCTCTGTCTATTATTTCATCCTTGATCCCATAAATTGGTGATCTCCCTTTTCCCTCCATATTTGGTCATCTATGCCTGATTTTTCTATTTCCCCTTTGTGCTATGGTTTTTTAATGTTCCTGCAGTCTTATCTTAAGGGAGCTTTTTTCTCCTTTATATTTCTTGCCACAGCTGCATGGGATGGTTTCTACACACAGTCCTTAATCATGTTCTCCTCTATGGGTCTTTTTGGAAATTTTGTCTACAAAGTGTTGAACTTCCTTTTAAAAAAAAAATTTCCATGTTGTCTATTTACCAAAAATCTTTGTATAATTCTTTCAAGCCCTTATTTTACATAACAGGTAACAAGACTGTTTTCTGGATGTTTTTATCCTATCAGTACTCTTTTTTCATTTATGGATGCTTGCTGCCATTAACCAGGGTAGTTGTTAAATTTCTTTTCTTACTATTTATACTGACCATTTTCTTGTTCATGTGTTTTTTCCGAGAAAATAAATTTTGCTATTTTTTGTAAGCAAGGATAATTCCTTTCTTTCCTGTATAGCAAAACTCTTTCTTGAAATCCATCTTTGTTCAAAAATTTCAACATCCCAAGATTTTAGTTTCCAGACACATTTCTTGTTTTTTTCTTTTTTTTTTCTTTTTCTTTGGTTTCTTTCGACCCGGGTGAAGTAGCTGGAAAGGGAAAAATTTTCCAGAGAATGAAATTGTCATCTACTTTATCTCAACCATAGTTTATATTCTTTCCTTGGATTTTAATGCCATTTCTTTTTATTCCATGTATATTTTAAATTGCTGGTGATAATTGAAGCCATTTTCTTTCTTTTTCATTCTGTCAATATATGTCATTTCCTTTTCCAAAATGTTGTTTGTGTTTAATGGATTTTTTCATCTCTTTCAGATTATCTAATGGTCCATTCTCCTTTTCTGGTCAAAGGCCAGTCTATCCCTGAATACTTTAGTGTTTCCTCCATGGGTATCTTCTGAACAAACTCACCATGTCTAGTTCACTATCTGGTTGGATGGATTCAAAAGATCTTTAATTATTTTCAAAGTGGGTGGAGTTTTAGAAGAAGAAGAATTGACTTTCCTATCAATGGGTCAATTATATCTACAAAAAAAAGAAACTCAGGGTGGAACACACATTAAAAAGAAGAATTGGCCTGAGATGAATACCGTCTTTGAATTTTGGGAAAACAGATATGTCCTTTCAAATATCATTTAGCTAGGTGAAGAAGTAAAAAAGTTCTTCATTAGGATCTGCTGTTTTCGTTCCATTTTTCATTGTTGGATCTTTTTTTCTTTACTGTAGCTACCGTTCTAATTTTATTTCCAGTTATATAATCTGTTTTGTCCATCACTAAGTCGCGCTGCCTTTGTCAGCTGGTAGTATGATGATGATGTCATTCCTCTTCAGGGTTTTGATTACCAGCCTCTTCAGTTTTCTATCTTTGACCTGGGTGATTATCATTCTCAACGTCTGAACTCCCTTTCCATCTTAGTTCATCTTTTCCTCCTACCCGTTTGGTATTTCCTTGAATCAAAATAATTTCCTTGGACTCTTCGGCCTGATAATTTATTCAAACAAACCACTTTCTAAACTATGACCAGCTTGGTTAATTAACATGTTGGATATTAATGATCAAAATTCCCTATCCATCGTGAACACACCTTGTGTGTCACCTAAACGGAAAGTTTGATTAGGTTTATAATTCTGTACCTAGGCATGTCTTGGCAGATATCAAATTTGTTTTCAAAGGATTTATTATTCTCCGGACATGCGCGCATTCTCCAGTGATTTTTTCTCTTGACTTTGAGTTGAATTCTGGGAGATTGTTTTTCAGTTTAAAATATTCTTAATAACTGATTTGCATCCTCATTTTCCTTGGGTACCAAGAATGTTCCCCAATAAATGAAATCCAGAGTTCAGCAAAATTTCAACAATGTAAAAAAACAAAAATAAAAATATATATATATATATATATATGATGAGTTCTAAATATGTTAACATCAAAAGCCCTTTAGGTTATTTTTTAGTTCTTTTTCATGTTATATATACATTTTAATGACGGAATGAACATGAAGAGAAATTACAAACAGAACAGGAGGTTATTCACAAATTAAATTAAATTATTTCGAGATATCTTTGTTTTTTAGAAAATTTTCCCATAAATATATATAACCTTAACACTATAAAACTTATATATATATATAAATTAACGTGTTGTGTGTGTGTGTGTGTGTGTGTGTGTGTGTGTGTGTTTAAAATTCGAAATGGCATTCCAAGATGAAACATGTGTCCTTTATATAATTTAAATAATAATTTAAAATATTATTTTGCTTGTTAACTCTTTTGGATTTATGAATTAGGACTTTTTGAAATAAAATTTTTTATATATATATATATTTTTATATATATATATAATTTATATATATTTATATATTTTAAATTGAGATATTGAGCACTTTAAAGATGATATTGTTATTAAGTAAAAACTATATTGCTAATCATAAATCAAAGGTTATTACAATTTAAGTGAAACCCCCAATTATTTTTTAAAAAATTTTGAATTTTTTTGTATTATGAATGTGCTGATTTTTAGATACAGATATCCAAGATT
>CAHIKZ030004862.1:0-13631 GCA_903632075.3 Acanthosepion pharaonis | reverse complement strand
TCCAGTTTTTTTAAAAAAATTTCCTAGTTGTTTTGTTCCAGGCCTAAGAAAAAAAAAAAATTTTTGAAAAATTTTAGATTTTTTCCAAAGGGAATTAAAGAAGGGAAAGGTAAATAAAAGCCCCGGGGAAAAAAAAAAAAATTTCGCCAGATTTTTTTAAATGAAATTGGAGAAAGGTTTTGCCCAAGAAAAGAAAATAACCCCCAAGTTTAAATGATTTTTTAAATAAAATTTTAAAGAAGGGGGTTTATAAAAGGGAAAAGGGAAAAAGTGATAATTTTTTTTCCCTTTTTTATTAAAAAGCAGAAAAAAAAAAAAAACCCCCCCCAAAATGTTTAATGAAATATTAAAAATTATAAGGTTTCCCTTTCCCCCAAAGGGCATTTAAAAGGGGAAAAGGTAAATATAAGCACCAAAAGGGGAAATATCAGTATAATTTCGTCCAGATTTTGTTGGAAAGGAATTAGGAAAAGAAAAGCTCCCCATGAATTTAATGAAATATGACATATAATGTTTGCCTTCCCAAGGGAAATTTAAGAAGGAAAGGTAATTAGCACCAAAAGGAAATAAGTATCCCACTTTAAGGGTTTTTTAAATGCAATTGGAGGAAATTCTACCTGCCAAGAATTTAATAAAAAACCACTTCGATGTTTAGTGATTTTGCTTTCCCAAAGGGCACTTAAGAAGAAAAAAATATTAAGCATGAGGGGGAAAGGACCCATTTGGGGCAATTTTAAAGGAAAAGGAAATTCGGGTTAATAAGCTCCCGCTTTTAAAAATTCAATTGTAATTTGAAAAGTTTATGGGGGTTTTGCTTTTCTAAATTTTCACATTAAGAAAAAAGGTTTTTAAAGCAAAATAAAAAAGGGGAAAAAAAGTACCCAAAGGAATAACGAAATTTTTGAAACGATTTTATTGGAAATCCTTTTCCTAGTTGCCCAATGTTCTAAGGGGAATGAATAAATTTTAATAATTTTGCAAGTTTAAAAAAGGGGGGTAAATACAGAGAGAAGGGAAATAAAGAAAGGAAAAATTATGTCACCCATTTTTATTAAACGCATTTGTGATTGGAAAGCCGTGTCACCCTTCCCTGTCAATAATGAAAAAAACGAACAAGTTTAGATGAGGGTTTTCCCTTTTCCCAAATGGACATTAAAAAAGGGGAAAGGTAAATAAAAAAGCACCGAGAGAAGGAAATAACAGATCACCCACTTTCGTCCACCGCATTTTATTGGAAATCGCACCCCCGAGTTGAATCAAAGTTCCCTACGCTGCCTCAATGAATTTAATGAAAATATTAACAAGTTTAGAAGGGTTTTCCCTTCCAAATGGCACTTTAAGAAAAGGAAATATAAAGAAAGAGAGAAGGGAAATACAGGGGATCACCATTTGGTACAGGCATTTAGAAACGATTGCTGAGTTGAATCAGTGCTCCTAGCTGCCTCAATGAATTTAATGAAAATAATTCTGAACAAGTTTGATGAGGGTTTCCCTCCCAAAAGGAAAAATAAAGAAGGAAATATAAAGTAAAAGGAAAAATACATGATCTTTTCCACCCAAATTTTTAAATCGCAATTCGTGGGGATTGAGTGTACCCTCCCAAGAATTAAGAAAAAAAAAAATTAGATAAAGGTTTATTCCAAGGAATTTAAAGGAAGAAAATAAAATGAAAAGGGGAAAAATAAATGATCAATTTTGCCAAAGATTTAGGGAAACCAATTTTGAGTTGATGCAGTGTTTACGCTGCCTAATGAATTAATGAAAATAATTTCTAAGAAGATGAGGGTTTTTTCCCAAATGCACATTAAGGGGCCAAATATAAAACAAAGGAAGGGAAATATCCCGGGTACCAATTGCGTCACCGTTTTTTAAATCGAAATTCCTAGTTAAATGGCCCTGTAATGAATTCTAATGAAAAAAAATTTTGAAAATATAATGATTTGTTTCCCAATGGAACCAAGGGAAGAAAATTTAAAGCCGAAGGGAAATATACAATAAAATATTCACCCATTTTTTTTGAAATCGCATTAGTTGAATCTGGGCTTACGGCCTCAATGAATTTAATGAAAAAATTTGAACAAGTTAAGATGATTTTGGGTTTCCCAAAAGACATTAAAGAAGGGAAAGGTAAATAAAGCACGAGAGAAGGGAAATATACAGTGATCACCCACTTTGTCAACGATTTTTATGAATTTCGCATTCGGAGTTAAGAAAAGGTCCGGTTAATAAAACTAATGAAAAATTTAAAAAAGTTTAATGGGTTTCCCTTTCCAAATGGCACTTAAAAAAGGGAAGGTAAATAAAGAGAAAAAGGAAATTAAAGTCCACCTTTTTAACGCATTTTATTGGAAAATCCTGAGTGAATGGGTTTACGTGTCAATAATTTAATAAAATATTTTGAAATTAAGATGGGGTTTGCTTTCCAAGGGCACATTAAAAAGAAAGGGAAATATAAAGCACAAAGGGTAACGTGAATTATCCACTGCATTATGGAAAAATTGCGAGTGAATGATCTTCACCTTTCAATGAATTTAATGAAAAATTTCAAAAGGTTTAATGAGGTTCCTTTCCCTAATGGAATTAAGGAAATAATAAAAGAAATTTTGGAAAGCCTTTAAAATTTTTTTTAAAAAAATTTTAAAAAAAAAATTTTGGGTTTTTTTTAAAAAATTTTAAAAAGGGAAAAATTTTTTTTTTGGAAAATTAAAGGAAAAAATTTCAAAAAGGGGGAAAATGCGGGGGGGGGAAAAAAAAAGGTTAAGAAAAAAAAAAATTTTTTTTAAAAATTTGGGGCCCCCTTTTTTTTAAAAAAATTTAAAAAAAAAAGGGGGGGTTTTTTCCCCCAAAAAAAATTTTTTAAAAAAAATTTGGGGTTTTTTTCCAGGCCAAAGAAAAGGAAAATTTTTAAAAGGGAAAAAATTTTTCCCCAAAAAAAAAAAAAAAAAAAAGGGGGGGGGGGGGGGGGGGGGGGGGGGGGGGGGGGGGGGGGGGGGGGGGGGGGGGAAAAAAGTTTTTTAAAACAGTTTTAAATCAAAAAAAATTTGGGGGTCCAAATTAAAAAAATTTTTAGGAAAATCGAAGGGGAAAAAACGATATTAAAAGTTTTAAAAAAAAATAATTTTAAAAGGGTTTTGGGTTTTCCCCAAAGGGAATTAAAAAGGGGGGTTTAAAATTAAAAAAAGGGGGAAAGGAAATAAAAGCCCCCCAGGAGTTTTTTTAATAAAAACCCAAATTTGGGTTTAAAACATTTTACGCTGCTAATGAATTAAAAAATTTTGCAAGTTTAATGATTTTGCCCTTAAAGAAAAAAAAAAAAATTAAAGAAAAAAGGGGGAAAAAAACAGGAAATTTTGGGACCCCTTTTTTATTAAATGAAGGGGATTTTAACTCCCGCCCCCTAAAATTTTTAAAAATTTTTTATGGAATAGTTTAAAGGAATTTAAAAAAGGAATAAATAAGAGGGAAAAGGAAATAAGATCACCATTTTGCTAAACCCATTTTTATTGGAAATGAAAGCTTGAAAGCCCTACGCCTCAATGAATTTTTAAAAAATTTTTTAAAAATAAAGGTTTGTTTCCCTTTAAATGGAATTAAGAAAAAAATAAAGAAAAAGGGGGAAATATACAGTGTCCCCTTGTCCCACCTTTTAGGAAATCGAATTAACCAGGAATGAAAATTTCCCCAATAATTTTAATAAAAATGGAAATTTAGAGGGGAATCCCCAATAAAATGAAAAAATAAACAAAAAGAAATAAGGATCCCCCTGCCCCATATTTAACCCAAAATTTCCATTGACAATTTTACGCCCTTTAATGAAATTTAATAAATGGCTTTCGACGTTTTAATATTTTTCCCCAAGGAACAAAAAAGGGGGGAAATTAAGCACAAAAAGGAAATACAGTATACAGCCCATTTAAAATTTTCCCGGAAATAAAGGAAAGCTTTGTTTGAATTTAAAAAATAAAATTTTAAGAGGATTTTTAAAAGTTAAAAAGGGGGGGTTTTTAGGAAAAAAGGAAATTAAAAATCCCCAGGCTAATAATAATGAAATAATTTGATTATGGGGTTTTAAGAAAAAAGAAGTTAATAAAAAATTTAAATGACAAAAAAGGGTAATTAAGAAAGAAAGGGAAATTAATACACCTGGCCACATTTTTTAAAATTTCGACCAGTTATTATGTTTCCCTTTCGCCAATGAATTCAAAAAAATTAAAAAATTTAAAGAAGGTTTTCCCAAGTAAAAGGCCCCCAAAGTAAAAGCAAGAGAGGAAATAAAATTCACCATTTTCCCATGATTATTGGAAATCGTTTGGTTTAAAGTTCCTCCCTGCCCAAGAATTAATGAAAAAAAATTTAAAAATTAGATATTTTGCTTCCCAATGGACATTAAAAAGGAAGTAAAAAGAAGGGAAATAGGGATAAATTTCTCCACCATTTTTTATTGAAATCGAAGTGGTGAAAGGCCTTAGCGCCCAAGAATTTTAAAAAATAAAAAATTTTAGTGGGGGTTTTCCTCCCATAAGGAAAAAAAAGGAAAGGAAAAAAAGCTACGGAAAGAATTACAATTTCCAAGCATTTTTTAAAGTTCCATAACTTCCCGGCTAATGAATTTAATGAAAAAACTCGAACAAGTTTTGGGTTTTTTCCATAATGGCATTAAAGAAGGAAAGGGTAAAAGAAAGGGGAAAAGATTTTCCAATTTTAAATAATGATTTTTTTAAAGCCTTAGAGGAAAAGGGTTTCTTAAATAATGAAAAATAAAATGATCCTTTTAATGAGGTTTTTTAATGGAAATAAAAGAGGAAAGGTAAATAAAGAATAAGAAAAATCAAATTCCCCCTTGGCCACCATTTTTTGAATTAAGGGAGTGTTTTAAACCCCAAGAATTTCATGAAAAATTTGACAATTTTTGGGTTTTGGTTTTCCAAATGGCGACATTAAAAAGGGAAAGGAAAAAGAAGAAGAAAAATAGTTCCCCACTTTTGTCCAGTTTTTATTGAAGAGTTAAAAGTCTAATGAAATTAATGAAAAAAATTTTTAACAAGTTTAAGAGGGTTTTGCTTTCCAATAAAATAAAAAGGAAAAAAAAAAAAAAAATAGGTTTTCCCATTTGAAACGCATTTTATTGAAACCACCGTATTAATGTCCCATTTTAATTTAATGAAAATGATTTCCAAATTAATAGGGTTTGGCTCATAACCAAAAAAATGAACAGGTAAAATAGGTCAAAGAAATAAAATGCTTGATTAACATGAGTTCATGATTTACTTTCCCCAATGAATTTATTGAAAAAAATTTCGAAAAGTTTAATAGGTTTGTTCAAATGGACAAATTAAAAATGATAGATAAGGAAAGAAAGGGAAATTAAGGGGTCCCAGGCAAAAGATTTATTAAAATAATTCCTGATTGTCATGTTTGCCCTAATTGAATTTAAAAAAATTTAAATTTAGATGAGGGTTTATTAAAAACACATTAAAGGAAAAGGAAAATTTATAAAGCACGGGGAAAAAGGAAAATAACACCCTTTTGGGGTTACATGTTAATGAAAGAACCGTGTTAATTTTTCCCCCAATGAATTAATAAAAATTTCGAAAAAGTTAAAGGTTTTTTTTAGTTTAAAAGAAGAAAGGAAGGAGGTAGGGAAACGGGAACCAATCATCCAACTTTTTTGAAAGAATTGTTTAAGGGTTCCCCAAAAAATTTAAAACAGAAAAATAAAAAGTTTTTAGGGTCCTTAAATGGAAAAAAAAAGATAAAAGAAAAGGAAAATTCAATTTGGAAATAAATTTTTTAAACGCACCCAGTGAATAAAAAAAATTTCCAAAATTAATAAAAAATTTTTTTAAACAATTTGGGGGGGCCCTTTTAAAGGGCACATTAAAAGGGAAATAAATAAACTTTTGGAAAAGGGAAAAGGTCCTTTTTCACTATTTTTATGAAAATGAAATATTGAAAAGGTTAGCCCAAATGCAATTCTTTTAAAAAATTTTCAAAATTTAGTGGGTTTGCTTCCAAATCCCATTAAAAGGAAAGAAATAAAAATAAAAAAATTTTCCCCACTTTTAAAGAATTTTAAAAATCGAAGTATTAAGGATCCCTTTTTGCTCCCAATGAATTAATAAAAAATTAACAGATTTAAGTGCCCCATGGCCATAAAAGGAAAAGTAAAATAGCAAGGGGAAATACATGATCCCCAAAATTTTAAATAATTGGAAAATAATTGATAAGGTTTTGCTCCCATAATTTAATTAAAAAATAATTAAAACTTAGAAGGGAATTTCCCTAAATGCCCAAAAGAAAAAGGAAATTTTCCCCCAAGGAAAGGGAAAAAGGTAAATCCCCAACGCCAAAAAATATTTGAAACCAATTTGCCCCGAATATTTACGTAATGAATTAATAAAAAAATTTGAAAAATTTGAATGGGTTTTCTCCCAATGGAAATAAGGGGGTTTAAAGGAATTAAGCAAGAGAAAATAAAAATAACGTATAAGTTTTTTTAAACGCATTTATTGGAAATAATTTCGCTGAAAGAAATAAAATTCAATTTAAAATTTTAAAAGTTTAGGGTTTCCCTTTAAGGAAGGAAAAGGAAAAAACGGAAAGAAAATAAGGTTTTCCTTCCCAGCATTTTAGGAAACGAATTGGATTAAAAAGGGTCTTCCTTCCTCAAATTCTAATAAAAATATTTTAAAGTTTGATGAGGGTCTTCCCAATGCCTAAAAAAGGAAAAAAAAAACAGAAAAGGAATATACAGGTTATCCTGGTCCCTTTTTAAAGAAATAATGCCGGGAAGAAGTTCCTACGCTGCCCAATGAATTTAATAAAAAATAATTCAAAATTTTAAAGAGGTTTTGCCTCCAAATGGAATTAAAAGGAAAATTAAAAAAAAGGGAAATGGGGGAAAAATTAGGCCCCCAAAGGGCCCAAATTTTATAAAATTTAAATCGCTTGGAATCTTTTACCAATTTAATGAAAGTAATTCACGTAATAAAGGTTAAAAAAAAATAAAGAGAGGAAGGAAAAAAAGGCACTTAGAAAAGGGGAAAATAAAACCCCCTTTGGGAAAAATTTTTTAAATGCCAACCGATTAAAAATAATTCTGGGGCCTGTTTTTCCAAAAAAAATTAAGAAAATTATAAAGGGGGTTTCCTTCCAACACTTAAAGAAGGGAGAAACATATGGAGAGCGTTAATAGATTCTGAGGAAAATGACAATAAAAACCTTCAAGTGGAGACATTATTGTATTTTCAGTGATATCACCAATCGAGATCTTCCTAAAGCAAACTACACAATGGAAGAAAGAATGTGATGACATGAAATTCCCACATAAAAGAATTCGGGAATTGCAGACGCTTTCAATTGAGAGAAGGCTAAAGAGGATCGTCTACGTCCAAAATTTTTTAGTGGAAAAATGCAATGAGATAAGCAGAATGCAGTGCCTTAAGCTGCCTAAATGAATTCTAATGAAAATAATTTCGAAGTCCAATGTGACAAGATGAGAATTTTGGCCGCTAATGCAAATTAAAGAAGGAAAAGGTAAATATGCCAGAACAGAGAAGGAAATATACAAGATCAGAAATTTTATGTCCAATTTTTAAAGAAAATCAGCATTACAAATGGAATGCAGTAACGCATAAAGACGACGGAATTGTAATAGAAATTTTGCAGTCTTAGATGATTTCTTTTATTAACAAGGTTTATAAACAGAATAATGGTAATATACCGAGGGAAAGGTAAATAAAAGCCAGAGAGAAGGGAATATACAGTAAGAAGTCACTTTGAATAGGAATGCATTTTTAGTGGAAATCGCAGCCTAATGAGTTTAATGGAGGCCTTAAAACTTAAATGAATTTTATGAAATAGTGCGAACAAGTTTTAATTAGAGGGAAATAGGACCTAATGGCACATTAATGAACAGAAAGGTAAAACAAAAGCAGAAAGAAGGAATACGGTATATATATAAAAAATTTGCGTCTACCGAATTTTTATGGGAATCGCATATTTGGGAAGTCTAGTTGAATGCAGAAATATTGGCCGCAAAAATGAATACTGATAATGAAAATATTGAAAGAGATTTAGACAAGGATGTATCTTCTCACCAGACTAATGGCACATTAAAGAAGGAAAGAGAAATTAAAGAACCTAGAGAGGTTTCATACAGTTTCACCAATTTGCGTCCACTGCATTTTAGTGGAAATGACACAGTGCTGAGTTGAACAAAATGTCTACGCTGCCTAAAAATGAATTCTAATGAAAATAATTTAGAACAAGTTTTAGATGAGGGTTTTGCCTTTCCTAATGGCACATTAAAGAAGGGAAAGGTAAATATAAAGCACTGAGAGAAGGGAAATATACAGTGATCACCCACTTTACGTCCACCGCATTTTTTAGTGGAAATCGCAATATGCTGAGTTGAATGGTGCCCTTACGCAGCCAAATGAATTCTAATGAAAAATAATTTAAACAAGTTTTAGATGAGGGTTTTGCCTTTCACTAATGGCACATTAAAGAAGGGAAAGGTAAATATAAAGAACAGAGAGAAGGGAAATATACAGTGATCCCCCACTTTGCGTCCACCGCATTTTTTAGGGAAATCGCAATTCGCTGAGTTGAATGCAGTGCTTCCTACGCTGCCTCCTCAATGAATTCTAATGAAAAATAATTTCGAACAAGTTTTAGATGAGGGTTTTTGCCTTCCCTAATGTCACATTAAAGAAGGGAAACGTAAATATAAAGCACCGAGAGAAGGGAAATATACAGTGATCCCCCACTTTATGTCCACCGCATTTTTAGTGGAAATCGCAATTGCTGAGTTGAATGCAGTGCCCTACGCCGCCTCAATGAATTCTAATGAAAAATAATTTAGAACAAGTTTTAGATGGGGTTTTGCCTTCCCCTAATGGCACATTAAAGAAGGAAAGGTAAATATAAAGAACAGAGAGAAGGGAAATATACAGTGATCACCCACTTTGCGTCCACCGCATTTTTAGTGGAAATCGCAATTCGCTGAGTTGAATGCAGTGCTTCCCATGCAGCCTCAATGAATTCTAATGAAAAATAATTTGAACAAGTTTTAGATGAGGGTTTTGCCTTTCCCTAATGGCACACTAAAGAAGGAAAGGTAAATATAAAGCACTGAGAGAAGGGAAATACAGATCACCCACTTTGCGTCCACTGCATTTTAGTGGAAATCGCAATTCGCTGAGTTGAATGCAGGCCTTGCACGCTGCCTCAATGAATTCTAATGAAAAATAATTTCGAACAAGTTTTAGATGAGGGTTTTGCCTTTCCATAATGGCACATTAAAGAAGGGAAAGGTAAATATAAAGCACAGAGAGAAGGAAAATACAGTGATCACCCACTTTTGCGTCCACCGCATTTTTATTGGAAATCGCAATTCGCTGAGTTGAATGCAGTGCCCTACGCTGCCTAAATGAATTCTAATGAAAATAATTTTGAACAAGTTTTAGATGAGGGTTTTGCCATTCCCTAATGGTACATTAAAGAAGGGGAAAGGTAAATATAAAGCACAGAGAGAAGGAAATATACAGTGATCCCCCATTTTTGCGTCCACCGCATTTTTAGTGGAAATCGCAATACGCTGAGTTGAATGCAGTGCCTTTACGCCCTCAATGAATTCTAATGAAAAATAATTTCGAACAAGTTTTAGATGAGGGCCTTTTTCCCTAATGGCACATTAAAGAAGGGAAAGGTAAATATAAAGCACGAGAGAAGGGAAATATACAGTGATCACCCACTTTGCGTCCACCGCATTTTTTAGTGGAAATCGCAATTCGCTGAGTTGAATGCAGTGCTTCCTACGCTGCCCTCAATGAATTCTAATGAAAAATAATTTCGAACAAGTTTTAGATGAGGGTTTTGCCTTTTGGCAATGGCACATTAAAGAAGGAAAGGTAAATATAAAGAACAGAGAGAAGGGAAATATACAGTGATCACCCACTTTGCGTCCACCGCATTTTTTAGTGGAAATCGCAATTCGCTGAGTTGAATGCAGTGCTTCCCTACGCTGCCTCAAATGAATTCTAATGAAAATAATTTCGGAACAAGTTTTAGATGAGGGTTTTGCCTTTCCTAAATGGCACATTAAAGAAGGGAAAGGTAAATATAAAGCACAGAGAGAAGGGAAATATACAGTGATCACCCACTTTGTCCACCGCATTTTAGTGGAAATCGCAATTCGCTGAGTTGAATGCAGTGCTTCCTACGCTGCCTCAAATGAATTCTAATGAAAAATAATTTTGAAACAAGTTTTAGATGAGGGTTTTGCCTTTCCTAATGGCACATTAAAGAAGGGAAAGGTAAATATAAAGCACCGAGAGAAGGAAATATACAGTGATCACCCACTTTGCGTCCACCGCATTTTTATTGGAAATCGCAACGCTGAGTTGAATGCAGCAAGCCTACGCTGCCCTCAATGAATTCTAATGAAAAATACCTCGAACAAGTTTTAGATGAGGGTTTTGCCTTTCCCTAATGGCACATTAAAAGAAGGGAAAGGTAAATATAAAGCACCGAGAGAAGGGAAACATACAGTGATCCCCCACTTGCGTCCACCGCATTTTTTTTAGTGGAAATCGCAATTCGCTGAGTTGAATGCAGTGCTTCCTACGCTGCCTCAATGAATTTAATGAAAATAATTTCGAACAAGTTTTAGATGAGGGTTTTGCCTTTCCTAATGGGGCACATTAAAGAAGGGAAAGGTTAATATAAAGCACCGAGAGAAGGGAAATATACAGTGATCACCCATTTTGCGTCCACCGCATTTTTATTGGAAATTCCACTGCTGAGTTGAATGCAGTGCTTCCTTACGCTGCCTCAATGAATTTAATGAAAAATAATTTCGAACAAGTTTTAGATGAGGGTTTTGGTTTTCCCTAATGGCACATTAAAGAAGGGAAAGGTAAATATAAAGCACCGAGAGAAGGGAAATACAGTGATCACCCCACTTGCGTCCACCGCATTTTTATTGGAAATTGCAATTCACTGAGTTGAATGCAGTGCTTCCTACGCTGCCTCAATGAATTCTAATGAAAATAATTTCGAACAAGTTTTAGATGAGGGTTTTAGTCTTCCTAATGGCACATTAAAGAAGGGAAAGGTAAATATAAAGCACCAAGAGAAGGGAATATACAGTGATCACCCACTTTGCGTCCACCGCATTTTTTAGTGGAAATCGCAATTCGCTGAGTTGAATGCAGTGCTTCCTACGCTGCCTCAATGAATTCTAATGAAAAAATAATTTCGAACAAGTTTTAGATGAGGGTTTTGCCTTCCCTAATGGCACATTAAAAGAAGGGAAAGGGGAAATATAAAGCACCGAGAGAAGGGAAATATACAGTGATCCCCCACTTTGCGTCCACCGCATTTTTAGTGGAAATCGCAATACGCTGAGTTGAATGCAGTGCTTCCTACGCTGCCTCAATGAATTCTAATGAAAAATAATTTCGAACAAGTTTTAGATGAGGGTTTTGCCTTTCCCTAATGGCACATTAAAGAAGGAAAGGTAAATATAAAGCACCGAGAGAAGGGAAATATACAGTGATCCCCCACTTTGCGTCCACCGCATTTTTAGTGGAAATCGCAATTCGCTGAGTTGAATGCAGTGCTTCCTACGCTGCCTCAATGAATTCTAATGAAAAATAATTTCGAACAAGTTTTAGATGAGGGTTTTTTTTCCTAATGGCACATTAAAGAAAGGTAAATATAAAGCACCGAGAGAAGGGAAATATACAGTGATCACCCACTTTGCGTCCACCTGCATTTTTAGTGGAAATCGCAATTTCTGAGTTGAATGCAGTGCTTCCTTACGCGCTGCCTCAATGAATTTAATGAAAAAAAATTCTGAACAAGTTTTAGATGAGGGTTTTGCCTTTCCTAATGGCACATTAAAAGAAGGAAAGGTAAAATATAAAGCACCGAGAGAAGGAAATATACAGTGATCACCCACTTTGCGTCCACTGCATTTTTTAGGTGAAATCGTAATACGCTGAGTTGAATGCAGTAAGCCTTACGCTGCCTCAATGAATTCTAATGAAAAATAATTTAGAACAAGTTTTAGATGAGGGTTTTGCCTTTCCATAATGGCACATTAAAGAAGGAAAGGTAAATATAAAGCACCGAGAGGGAAATATACAGTGATCCCCACTTTGCGTCCACCGCATTTTTATTGGAAATTGCACTGAGTTGAATGCAGTGCTCCTTACGCTGCCTCAATGAATTCTAATGAAAATACTGAACAAGTTTTAGATGAGGGTTTTGCTCTTCCATAATGGCACATTAAAGAAGGAAAGGTAAATAAAGCACCGAGAGAAGGGAATATACAGATCCCCCACTTTTGCGTCCACCGCATTTTTTAGTGGAAATCGCAACACGAGTTGAATGCAGTGCTTCTTACGCTGCCTCAATGAATTCTAATGAAAAATAATTTCGAACAAGTTTTAGATGAGGGTTTTGCCTTTCATAATGGCACATTAAAGAAGGAAAGGTAAATGTAAAGCACCGAGAGAAGGGAAATATACAGATCCCCCACTTTGCGTCCACCGCATTTTTAGTGGAAACGTAATGTCTGAGTTGAATGCAGTGCTTCCTACGCTGCCTCAATGAATTCCCAATGAAAAATAATTTCCCGAAAATTTTAGATGAGGGTTTTGCCTTCCGTAATGGCACATTAAAGAAGGAAGTGTAAATATAAAGCACCGAGAAGGGAAATATGATCACCCACTTTATGTCCATACTGCATTTATATTGAAACCTACGCTGAGTTGAATGGTGCTCCTACGTCATCCTCAATGAATTTAAATGAAAAATAATTTGGTGTCAACGAGATAGGAAGCAAAGCAGATCAACGCACTTATGTCCACCGCATTTATATTGGAACAAAAACATGCTGAGTTGAATGCAGTGCTCCTACGCTGCCTCAATGAATTTAATGAAAAATAATTTCTGAAAAAGTTTTAGATGAGGTTTTGCCTTTCCTACGGCACAAACAAGGAAAGCTTAAACATAAAGGCTGAGAGATAGGAAATATACAGTGATCACCCACTTTGCGTCCACTGCATTTATATTGGAAATCGCAATAAGAGCTGGAATGCAGTGCTTCCGGCTGCCGCTCCTAATGAATTCAAGAAAATAATTTCGAAAAATTTTGAGGGGGTTTTCCCTTTTCCAATCCCTTAAAGAAGGAAAGGAAAATTTAAAACCCCAAAAAAGGGGAAAACAGTGACCCCCCCCTTTTTTCCCGATTTTATTAAAATGCATTCCAGTTGTGATTTTATTAAAATAATTTAATAAAAATTTTTAAAATTTTAAGAGGGGTTTTAAGGAAATTTAAAGAATAAAGGAAAAAACAAAAAAAAGGGGGGAAATTTTAAATAAATTTATCCCCCATTTTTAAAAAAGGGAAAATTAAAAATTTTTTGGGCCTAAAAAATTTTAAAAAAAATTTTTTTTTAAGTTTAGAGAGGGTTTTTTAATCCCATTTTTGGGAAAAGGTTATAAAGCACGGGGGGAAATTTCAGTGCCCCCTTTTCCCCAGATTTTTTTTAAAATTTGATTAATAGTGTTTTTTTCCCTAATGAATTAAAAGAAAAATAAAAAAAGATGGGGTTTTT
>CAHIKZ030004861.1:0-19490 GCA_903632075.3 Acanthosepion pharaonis | reverse complement strand
AACTTTAAAGGAAATAGTAAATATATAGTAAAAGAAATAAAAAATAAAAATTCTCTTATTTAAGACTTTTTACATAAAGTGTAAATTCAACTGGAGTCAGAGTTGGTATAGTTTTACTGAATCCAACTCTAGTGACCCCTGAATTGCTTCTGACTCCAACTCCACAACTCTGGCTCTACAGCCCTGTGAAATTCACTAAGAAAACTTTTATGAAATTTCATTTCTGGCCCAATATATCTATGAAATATTACCAAAGGGATTAAATCAATCAGTATATATATATATATATATATATATATATATATATATTTATTTATGTTACTGACCTGTTTCTGGTTTTGGTGTTTGTGAATCAATGATGATGAGAGAATCCAGTGGAATATTTTCAGGATCAGAGTTTACAACACAAGAAATGCTTTATCAGTTGATTCACCTGCAACACCATAGGAATATCTCCAGTCATTGGAAGCTGATATGGATGCCCTTTCATGTGAAACTTCTTCCACATGTGATAAAACTTCATTATCCTTTTCACACAAAAACTCATATTCATTTTCATTAAGTAAATAACTTTGGCAAGTAACTTTTTTTATTTCTTTTTTTAATTCTGTGAGACGACACCTTTTGATATTCCGAATCCAGATTTCATCTTGAGCTTTTATCTGTAACTTTAAATCTGAGAAAGTTTTATTGTACTTCAAAAATTCCCTCACTTGATGAGAGATTTTAACATCAGTTGCACATTGATCCCTAAACTGTGAGATTATTGAACCAATTGATTTGAAGTTTGCAGCTTTGGTACCTATGTATGTCTTTGAAAAGTCCTTTTCACTAAAGATGACACAAAAATATTTACTTTGCAAAGCATCGATAAGAGTCTTCCATTTCTGAACATTTGCCTTCAGCCAGGATTGTTCGTTAGGGTCATGGTCTATTATGGTTAGGTCATTTTCTAACAAGGATTTGATTGACTCGGTATTGATACACAGAACTGTTGCAATATTATTTTGTAAATTAAAGTTAATGTTTTCTCCTAGTAGTTTGTTGAGGATTCCAATCACCTTATCAAAATGTTTGGAGAGCAGAAAAACCCAATTAGGCGAAAGTGAAATGTTACCAGTGGTTGTTCTACGACTGTATTTTTTTAAAGCGTCGTGGAAATCAGGAGTAAAATTATCATCTGTTTTTAGGTCAAGTGTTTCCTTACTTTGGGTAAGTGTATCCTTTCCTTTGTCATTTGTGCCCCAGTCTCTTTCTAATGACAAATTATTATGAAATGCTTCCTTTGAGTCAAATGGTTTTCTCCATAAGTCTTCCTTATCTTTTTCTGTTAAATGGTTGTAATCACCAGCCATATTTACTTGACCAAAATTCAGCTCTTATTGCTAAATATTTCAGACAGTTTCTCAAGATCAGATGTAAGATATTTTTTTCCTTTTGCACCTGTAATTCAGTTGATGAGAATATTTGGAGACATTTTAGATTCTTTCAACCATTGGATTCATGAAGATTTAATTTCAGAACTGAAAGAATATAAAAAGATGATTTTTAAAACGAAACAAATCAAAGTAAAAAAAAAAGAAAGAAACATTATCAGCATTCAAGAAAGCAGCTTAGTGGTATAACAAAGAGCTGTTGGGAAAGAATTTCTGACTTTTTGTTGCAAATGAGAAAAAAGAAATCCTGATTACAAACTCGGACAAATAATTCTCAATTTTTGGATGAATAATGATATTGATTGATTGATTTGTTTTTTACAGGTTATCAATCCTTTGCAAGTTATTTAAAGCCAGAAAGTAATTTAAGAACGTAAGAAATATTTTTTTGACATAATAATGGTTCAATGATACAAGTCTTACTAATTAACCCATAGTTGAGAGAGGTGGATTCATACCTAATTAGAATTACATAAACAAACAAGAAATTATAATGTGGATATAAAGTTGGAGATCAAGTCTATATTACAATCAATATATAAACTAATCCCTCACTTTGTGGATATGGTAGCTTCTATACATTTATATTCCAGAGAATGTAAATAAATTTAAGACATGCTTCTGTAGCTAATCAGTATCTCATTGATTGACTGATTTGTTTTTTATGGCTTATCAACCTTTCTAAGGTTATTTAATCCAGAAAATATTTTTTAGATTTTAAGAATTTTTTTGAGATTATGATTTATTAACATTATTAATTAACCCATAGTGGAGGGAGAAGAGGTGGTTTCATATCTAATACCCCCACATAATGGTAAGACATTAGGGGCAATAGTGTCATCATCTAATACCGCCCACATAATGCGAAGACATTAGATGCAATGGTGTCATCATCTGATACCTCCGACAGAATGGGAAGACATTAGGGGCAATGGTGTTGTCATCTAATACCTCACATGTAATGGTAAGACATTAGGGGCAATGGTGTTTTTATTTACACTACATTTCAAAATTTTGAAGCCACCTCCAGAATTAGCATAGGATGAACTTGACAGAAGAGTGAGAAAAAAAATGAAAAAGATATCTTAAGAGTCATTGAAAAAAGAATGGAATCAATTATCAAACATACTTTGAAAATCTTTTGAAACAAATGCCAAATATTTGTGCTGCAGCAATCAAGGCTAAAGGAGGATATTTTGACGTGAGCAAAATTTAATCATAAAATGCTTTTTCTTCTTTTGTTCATAATAAAAAAATCATGTCTCACTTATTTTTAACCATGTATAATATTTTTCTCTAATTTAAAGTACAAAATAACTACTTTTTAGGACAAAATTACCATGAGTAGCCTCATAATGTACCTAATGCCTTACCATTATGTGAGAGGTGTCACACCTTGTATATATCTTGTTTTATTCATCTTTATTTTGTAGATTATTTAGTCAAATAAGTTACTTGAAGGGACGGCGCCGGTGCAACAGGAGTGAATTACAATAACTCAGCTACACTTCTCTGATATTGCCTTTGTATTTTTCATTCTCTCATTTATTCCACCTGACCCTCATTCATATTTTGCATTCTTTCACTGAACCTCTCACTTACTTGTTTCAAATACAGTTGTAGAGGGGCCGTGGCGGTTACCACTTGTTGAGGGTTCATGGCGTGGCTGTTATGTTGTTGATAGAATTCAGACGTAGAAGAACGCAAGTAAGGTTCAGATACTCCTGCCCGCCAGACCCAACTACATAAAAAGGTTGGACTTTGATTAAGTCCAAAGAAGAAGGCAAAGAAAGCAAACAAAACACAAGACCCATAATATATGTATATACAAATATATATTAATAACAAGTTACAATACATGGAAACAGTACAAAGGACGAAGTGTGTGTGAATATTCTGTATGTGCGTGCGTGTGTGAATATTGTGCTTAGCGTGTTTCCACGCTATCCCTTGTTAGCGACTATATTTCGAGGTTGATAGCTGAAATCCTCAAGGAAAAAAGAATTTACCTCAAGGTGTCAGTGCACAGGCCTGAAGGAAAAAGAGATAGAGGCCAAGAGTCAGCGGCTATTTATAGCCAGGGAAGAGAGACCCCTGGTGAAAGGGTTAACGGAGTGAAGGAGGAGTTAACTCCGACACAGTACACATTATTCATATCATGAATCTTTTAATTCAATCTCATTGCTCTTGTTAATATAAACCTCTTTTGCCAATATCCATGTTTTCTCTCCTTTGCTGAACAATATTTCTTTGCTGTTCTAGGTAGCGGAAACCTTCGATTATTAATGCTTTTTTGATTATTACTGCACTAAAATTTTTTATACCAAAATTCGATTAGTGCATGCATAGTGCACAATTAGTGTGGTAAAACATTCTTCAATTTAACTATGGTAATTGAAAAATGATTTTTTTGTAGTTACCACTTAATTAAAAATTTTCTAAAATTTAAAATGGGAAATAGGTAACTATTTCATTTGTTAAGTTTAATTACAGTAGTGTTAAAAAAAATGGAAAAGTTATAAATAGATAAATTTTATATAAGCCGATAATAAAAATACATATCTGAATATTTGTCTATTAAAATTTTTTATTTTTTCAGGTTTATTTTGAAAGTATTAACTTAAAGGGAAATTTCTGACTTTTTGTTAAAAAAAAGAAAAAAAAAAAAAATGGACGATTTAATTAAATACAGAAATTTACATTTATTAAAAAATATCAAATATAAAAGATGCATGCATTTACTATGGAAAGATGATAAATAAAATTTTCAAGTTAATACTAATGAAAATTTCCAGAAATAGAAAATATACATAAGGCTCTTTTTTAAAAAATTAAATTGAATTTATTTTGTTTTAGATTTTGATATTTAACTACCTACCAGCATATGAAGATGACAAAAAAGGAATTAGAAGTATTTTTCAGAGTCATTGAAGAATAAAGAAAAATGTTTAGAAGAAGACCTTGATGAAGACAGAAGCTGACAAATTTGTAGAAAAATTGAAAGGGCAATTTTTCAGTGCTGCCATATGTAGAATGGCAGGAAAAGTAAACCAATTCTAAATAAGTTTTTCATAAAAAAATCAGATTAATAAACATTTAATTCATAAAATTTTTATTGGATCTTCTTATAGGTGCCTATATTTTAATTAAAAAGTATACAAATTAAAAATTAATTGCAACTGAGTTAATTTTCTATAAGTTATTATATTCAATTAATGCATTTTCAATTAGCGCATCTTTTAATATACAGATTAACTGCACTAATCAAGGGATCCCTGTAATATACACGTTGTTATTCATCATTCATATTTTCTTATCTTTGCTGAATAGTATTTCTTTGTTGCTCTACTCATGTTGTCTATCATTCATATTCTTCTCTTTGTTGAAGTTAAAATTATTTTTCTTGATCGATTGGAAATATCTAGAGATCTGTTTCCATGATACAGCATAGTAAAATCACAATACCAAAATACATTTTTATTGTATGTCATCACCTGAAAACAATAATGGCAAAATGTAGCGATTGTAAGATCTAAGAGAATGACAGTTAGAATTATTATGGCTAGAAAAACCCATGAAAATTTCACTTTCCCTATTTTAAGTTCCTGATGAATCTTAATTCTTAACGTAATGATTAAATAAGCTCATGATGAGTTCTATGACAATAAAAATATCCATAGAATTCCCCTACCACATCGTTTCAACTTATTGCGGTAAATTTGTTGATAATGCCCCAGCGACAAATTTTTTAAAAAAGTATCATTGGTGTAAAATTACATGATTATTCTAAAAATAGGATTAAAAATTAGTGGAAATTTAATTTACTGTTTAGGAGAGATTGACAATATTTTAATTGGGTCTCGGTTACCCTCGATTACTGCACGAACGTTTATTGGCCTTGATAATTTGTCACTGGGGCATTCCATTATCTGTAAGCGAGGCCAGTAAACTTTCACGCAGTAATCGATGATAAGCAGGACCCAAATAGAATTGTCAATATCTCCCAAACAGTAGATTTTTGGAATAATCAGGCAATTTATACCAGGAATATCTTCTTTTTTTCTTAATTTGTCACTGGGGCATTATCTGAAAATTAACCAGTGCATTAACAAAATAATTAAATATGAATGCTAGTGGTTATTTTATTTAATAAGTAGGTACAAATGAAAAAAAAAAATTGAAAATGACGACTGTGTCCATTTCCCTGAATTAAACACTTCTATCTTTCCTGCTTTCACTTTCTCACTGAAACCATAATGTCTTTTCCCCTCGATCAAAAACAGAATAAGGTATTGGCAGTGCGTAACGATCGTGCGAACTAATGAAGAGAAGGGAGACAAGTACAATTATTATAGATTATACAGCAGAAGAGTAAAATGTAGGGGAGATAATTGTTAGAGTTATCGAACTTGGTTATATTTTCTCATTCTTTTTACGGGCAGACCAGTTTAAACCTGAATATTGCAAGTTAGTTCAACTTATTTGAAAAGTGTAAAGCAGTTATGACATTGAAAACGAAATTTAAATTTTCGAATGAACTCTATCTAGCAACCCTGGCTTGACTGAAAAAAAAATCTTTCTGCAAAACAAAAATACTCAGTAGAACAAAATTAAAAAGCCAATTTCTTTTTTTAAAAGTAGTTTACTAAGCGTAGCGTAGATGTGGCACTAGGCCTCAAGTATAGAGCACCCAGCAAGCATAAAACATACTACTTAAGTTAAAGTCGTAATGGAACTAGCTAGCTAGCTGCTAAACAAAGTCACTACAGTACGATACGTCGAAATGCCATAGGGGGAGGCTTCCTCTTCCCCTCTTGTCGAACTTTCTGCCTCTAGGCGGAAAGGAACCCAGACGAAAATATGCCGAAAGGTTGAGCCCCTTTTAGGGAGGTAGACAAACCCGACTCAGTGTAGACGGGGTCTACGAGCTCGGAACGCCCCACATTAAAAACTGGGTTTGTGCCAGATCTTGCTGGGGGGGGGGGTAAATAGATTTATTTTAATATTTAAAGTTTGACGGAAAATACGAGAGAGGATTCTGTTTTTTTTTGTTTTGTTGATATATGATAATCGAAACTTGCGAGTCAATAAATTTCCCTGGAAAAAGTTTTATATTCTGAGAATTAATATTTTTAATCGGAAGGAAAGAAATTTTATCCAGCACCCCGCCCAAAACAAAACATAAGTTGAAAAAAGATCTGCCTTGATTTACTTTTAGATTCAAATCATAAACTAAACAATTATTAAGTTAATATTTTTAATTTTAAAAAATTAACTGTTTAATAAATAAAGCTTTAAGCAAAAAAAAAAAAAAAAAAAAAAATTCATCTTTTTCTTTTAAATCTTATTACAAAGTGAAAGTAAATTGTCCTTCGTTTGGCAAATGGGTCACCATGGCCACCCTATGGTATTTATGTCGAAACTTACGAGAAAAGAAATTTCCTTGTAAAAACATTCTCCTTACCGCGGGCTTTGGGTGCTTATACTGCAAATTAACCAAATTTTTCCTCGAATATCAGAGTAAACTGTGTTTTAATTTTAAACTAAATCTATTTTCTTTTTAGCTAAATGAGAAAACTTATTTTCAAAGCTTATCAAATTCAAAATACAAAAAAATCATGACATCTACAGTACTACAAACTGATTTTGTTATTTAAACAAAATAAAATAGCTATCAAGTTTATTTTAGTGTAACCCGGATATAAGAGAGTTGTCGGGACCGGAGAATAAGTCTCTTATATCCGGATTTTATATACATTAACACAGGCTCTAATTTGGGACCAGAGAAAATATCTCTTATATCCGGGTTTCTCTTATATCCGGGTTACACTGTAAAAACTGGTAACTTTTCAATTCCATTGTCTTTAGTTTTATTTTTAAATAATAATGTCATGTAAATTATTTATACCAAATCGAATTGGTCACGAAAATATCAAATAAGAAAAGTTCTTAAAAAATTCCTGTTACAAGTTACATTGACTCATTTTCGCATGATTGCTTTCATTTTGTAAATAAATGTATCAAATGGAATGAAAAGGAAAAAACAATGGACATACAATGAAATTTTTACTACCGAAAGCTAAAAAAAATAAAACTGAATATTTAAAAAGAAAGTGAACTCACATGCATTGAAAAGTGATTTAAAACAAAAATTAAAGCCAATATCTGACGAGAGCAACTTCCAAGCACGTAAATTAGATTTTTGTTTCACTTTTTCCTGCCCCACCCATGAACTAGCGACGAATATTCAACAAGTCCTGATTTAAAAAAAAAAAAAAGCTTTGGTAAATTTGCTTTTTAAGTCCCGCAAAGAAAATCTATTATAACTTTCCCAAATCGTCATATTTCCGTATAAATGTATATGCTGAACTCGAGAATAACGCCCAAATTTTGATAAAACCTACCGTTTTGAAGTTATCGACAATAAAAAAAAAACGGACTCAGTCTCGTTCATTCGTTCGCTATTACGGGCCTTATTTAACTACATTCACTGCGGAACACTTTACATTTGACGGCCTATTTACTGCTTTTTTTTTTTTTACTGATCTTACTCGTGTAAATTACTACGCACTGTCGGAAAGCAATGACAAGTGGTAAATAAAGTTTTCTGTTTAAATTTAAAAAAAAAAAATTTAAATAATAAAATTAAGCTTTTCCTTTAAATTAAAAATAAATCAAATGATAATGCGCAAATTTGCACGAAATTTGAAAAGAGTATGATAACTAACCCTAAACGTTAGGGTTAGTAACCCTAAACCCCTAACCTCAACCCTAACGGTTAGGGGTTAGAGAGTTTAGGGTTAGTGTTTGGAGTTAAGGGTAGGGATCATGCTCTTTTCAAAGTTCGTGCAAAATTTTCGCATTATCTGTTTTATTTTTAATTTAAAAGAAAAGCTTTATTTTATTATTTAATTTGTTTTTTAATTTAAAAAGAAAGCTTTACTATATAAAATAAATTAGTTTAAAAAAAATAATAAAAAATATATGTCTGTGGAGGCTGCATGATGAAATTACCAATTTCCTTTCACATTAAATTTTAGTATTCAACAAACATAGAACAACATGAGAAACAACAGTTTTTGCACAACAATGAATAAAACATGAGAAACAACAGTTTTTGCACAACAATGAATAAAATATTTATATAAACAAGAGATACAAACAACTGGAGTAAAGATGTGGTTTTAAAAATAGTTCAAACGTCCTTTCATGTTTAGATTGAAAATGTTGTCAAAGTTCTGGTTTGTTAGATTATAAGTTGTTGAATGGTCTGTACAATAATGAGAAAGTGTGTTTGGGTATTATTGTAATTCAAGAAAAAAAATAAACAGTTCAAGTTTGTTACTTAAAGTGGAGAAAGATTGTTTACGAGTTACTTTAAGGTTTACGGAATTGTCACTCTTTGATTTGTTTTCACTTGTTCGAAGAGAATATTCTAGTTGGAGTAAGTGGTTCTTAGCAAGCTGTGTTTATGTTAATTGCAATAATTAAGGTTGAGCTTGAAAGCGTATGAAAAAGATTCGTGTATTAAGTTGAATGTGGAAAACTTGAGTTGATTGTTCGTCATAAAATATTGCTGTGTGAGTGAGTGTTCTTTCAGGCTGGTATCATGTTAAGGAACTTTAACGCAAAGCCTGGAACTGTGTAACGAGTTCAAAGGATTCCGATTGGTTCACTGTCGAAGATGAAAGACGTTTCATATTTTATTTCTAACTTTGGTCACGTGTTAGGCTCACAGAGGCTTGTCAGATTTTGGCGGAATTATTTTTTTGGTCAGGTCAAGAACTAGGTCGATGTTATTAAATATTAAGTGACCAAGTGTGCTGGCCTACAAAATCCGCTAAGCGGAAGTAAAGATCAAAGGATTTTTTGATGTAAATCTTTTCTAAAAAAATCCTTTTAGAAGGTTCTAAATTTTGGTTAAATTAAATACTTTTTTCCTTTTTTTTTTTTTTTTAGGGATTTACTTTTTTATAAGTTCAACACGGTACTTTAAATTTTGATGGGAAATTTGAGCAACATTTCTTATGGTAAAAAACAAAAACAAAATTGATCTGGAAATTCTCGCAAAAGTCACACAATTGTCGGATTTTAATTAATTTTTCAGTACTTATTCACAAATGAATAAAATTATTTGAATTTTTAAAAATTTCATTTTTTAAGAAAATCTCAGTGATTTTTTTACACCTGTTTCCCCTCTGCCACAATTCTTTTTTTGTATCGTCTAAATAAATGTTTATATTTGTTAGGGAAAAATCTTTGAATAATTTTTAAATCATCAAACTTTTTTCGTCAAACAGGACCTGAATTGTAGAAAATCTCTCCTGTGTGGTTTAAAAAAAAATGCAATAAAAAAAACAAAGACTTTTTTTTTAATTAGAGAAAGCTTTTAGTTTTATGGAGACTATATTGTCTTAAAAAACGTCTTTCGATGAATAACGAATTTTAGAAGAATTTTCATATTTTAAGAATTTTAATTAAAATAATAATAATTTATAAACTTAAAATTCTGTATTAATTCGTAGTGGTCAAGCATCAAGATTTGTGTTTGGAAATTTGTCTCGGCTTTCCCACATCAAAAGGTTGAGGTTAAAAAATTGCGACAAAAATCGAATAAAAACAGCAAGATTATAGCGGATAAACTCTCTCTTTTAGGCGGACGAATAAAGAAAGACTCAAAAGTAAAACTCTTGCTCGGTGTGTAACAATAAAGGAAGAAAGTGTTTATTTACAATACATATACTAAAAAAGGGTAAAGGGAAAAAAGACAATTAGGATAGAAAGAAAGGGAGAAGAAAAAAATCCTTTAACTTTAAGAGAAGAGAAAATGTTCATAACAGAAAAAAAGGCTTGCTCAAACAAAATATTTCTCTGAGCGCCTAAAGAATTCTTTAAACGAGTAGAATTTTGTTAATGGTTAGAAACACTCACAGTTTTCTTCACAGTTCTCGTAGAGTAGGAAAATGTTGGTAGATAGGAATTCTGCAGTTGAGTGAGTTCGTAGGTCTACGTCAGAAGTCTTGTAGGTGAAAAGGAGGCAGATTTCAACTGGTCTTTAGTGGACCAACGTTCGTTCTCGACAACCCTTTATTAGGTAGTTCTTCTTTGGTTGAAAGTGGTTCCGAAGTTGAGTCGTGTTCTCTATCGCTGACCTCACAGACGGTGGTCGAATTCTCACTGCCAAATAGGCGAAGATTCTCCAAATTTATCGAGATTTGGGAGGGTCAGGAATCGGGGACTTTTCCCTCCAAAATTGTTATACAAATTTCCTGGACCCTTCATTAGTCAGAAAATATATTCTTTATCTCTGGTAAGAAACAATGCTTTGGGAGCCGGTTTTAAAAACAAGGAAAATGTTCGGAGTGGACAAGGTGTAAGGTTTCCCCCAGACGTTATGGCACCAGGGAAATGGTGGTGGAATTCCTTTTTATATTTTCCAGCTCTCTCGTTAGTCAGAAAATATATTCTTTATCTCTGCTATGGGAGCCGGTTTTGAAAGTAAGAATAAAGGTTGGAGTGAGGACTGGAAAAATAGATTAGAATGTGAACTTGTAAAATAATGTTCTCAAATTAAGTTCCAATAATAGTCGAACTCTTTACTTTCGAGCATACACGGGGTCGGCTTTATCTACCTCCCCAGACGAGACTCTGCCCTTCGGCTTCCTCTCTGCCCGAAAGCAGAGAGTTCGACAAGCCTTGATGCTTGACCACTACGAATTAATACAGAATTTTAAGTTTATAAATTATTTTAATTAAAATTCTTAAATATAAGAAAATTCTTCTAAAATTCGTTATTTAACGAAAGACTTTATTTTTAAAACAATAGTCTCTATAAAAACTATTTTTAAAAGAATGTCTTAGTTTTATTGCATTTTTTTTTTTTTTACCATACAGGGGAGAATTTCTTTAACTGAGGTCCTGTTTAACGAAAAGTTTGATGATTTAAAAATTATCCGAGGATTTGTCCTTAACAAATATAAACATTTATTTACGATACAAAAGAGAATGTAAAATTTCATAAAAATTAAAAATGTGTGCTTGGCAAGTGAGAGACAGATATAAGAAAACAATCACTAAGATTTTCTTAAAAAAATAGAAGAAATATTAAAAAAATAATTTTATTAATTTAAACCCTGAAAATTTAATAAAATTATGTCATTTTTTGCGAGAATTTCGAAATCAGTAGTTTTTAATATAAAAAAAGTTGCTCAAATTTCCCATTAAAATTTAAAATCCCGTGTTGACGCAAAAAAGGACCCTAAAAATGGAAAAAATATCTAATTTAACTAAAAATTTAGAATCTTCTAAAAACGATTTTAAAAAAGTTTTACATAAAAAAATCCTTTGATCTTAATTTCCTCATTGTTTACTAGGGAACGCTCTCCCGACACTATATAAACGCGATGAGAACCTACCTCGTCCTCTTTTTTTACTTAGCCTTAAGGTCGGAGCGTCGGTCGGGATTTAGCTCCGAAGGGGGTTGTCCTTGAAGGGTAGAGATGAGGCGTGTGCCATTTATGTCTTTCCTCTTATTCTTTATCGCTTGACCGTACTTCCTCTTTACAAGGACCATAGGAAGGCGATCGAGCGCTTGTTGTTCACTCTTTTGTGGGGTGGTCACAAGCAGAAGGTCTGAAAAGAATGCTGTGTCCAGTGTCCGTGTCAAGGGCGGGGGGCACACTTAGATAGTTACCGACACGCCTCGAGGTTAGCTTTCCTACGCTGCGTTTTGACTGACGGGGAGTGTTAGGGACGCCTTCCTTTCTCACCATCACTTCTCCCATCTCTTGGTCTAAGCGCTGTCGTAGGTCCAGGAGACTGTCGAGTTTCCTCAGCGAGTGTCGAGCAGCCTTGAGGGTCATTCCTCGGTCCACTGACCTTTCACGGTCTCGAAGGGTCTTGTATCGTGAATCTGTGGATGGTTCGGCTTCTCGTTTGCCGAGTTGCGCTCTTTCTGGTCTTGAGCACCAGCGGCGAATTACCTTAGTAACCCTGAGTTTTCGCTTACCTGGCGATTGATTCGGATTTGCCCGACTGTCATCAGTGTGACCTTGGATGAGAAGAAACGGTTTCACACGCCTTCTACCATTGTCCTCAGGTGCGCCCTTTCTGGGACTATGTCGGCGAGTTGACGGCTCGTATCACTCCTGTTGTTCTCGTGATCGTCGATCTTGCATACGTATGCGATAATGTGTCGCTCTCGTATTCTGGGGAGAAACGAATGGTGTTTCTGACGCTGCTAGCCGTGGCTCGAATGGTGATTTGGAGGGAATCTTGCGATAAGAACGCTATTCTCATCAAGCTCTGGTCGGATTCTTTCAGCATCAGCTGAAGGTGAAGATCGAAACTGATAGAAAGCATTTGATATCGAGAAATTTCAGCAAAAGGTGGGCGAAAGTAGCGAGTTTGGTTCGTGTAAAAGATGCTAATCTTAAGTTCCTTTTTTTGAGTCCTCTTGGTCCTTCCCTGTGAACACTCCCCTGTTAGACTGTTTTATGTTTTCCTAGTTAATGTGAATAAGTTTTGTTTCCGGCCTGTCCCAGGAATTCTCTTTTGTTATGATCTAGGTTGAGATTCCCAACCTCCCCAATTTGTTTTTGGTCCCCTTTTTCATCTCGCCTGGGCCAGACTTTGTTTTTACCACTCCACTGTTTATTTTTCCTTCCCCTCTCCATTGGTGAGTGCGCAGCTTGATTCTGTCTATCAGCAGAATAAAGCGGCCACTCTGATTATTTTGAGCGGTGGACGGGTCTTACTAACATCTGTTTTGTTTTAATTTGTTTTATTTTAAATTTTTGGTTAGTTTATGTGGTTCATTCCCACCCCCTCATTTCATGTTTTATTAAATTTTTATATATTTTTCTATTTAAACATTTTGAGATTTTTACATCATGGGGCGTTTTTTTTTTTGTTGGTTCCCTGTGAATATGTGGTATACGCAGGATTGAATGGTAATGGATGAGTCCTTTTGGTAAACAGATAAATTGTATCAGATGAATGTTTAGCATCCCGATACCACTTTCTTATCAATGTTGAATTTTGTACAAATTTTTGCAAAAAGTGGATCAAAGAGCTTACCCAGCTTCATACATATTATCAGGAAACCTCAGCTTCTTATTGGTCAATAAACACACAAGTGGGCGTTGCAATCCACCCACGTACAAGTCTTTTTCCAGCGCGTGACCAAGTCAAGTTTTCCCTTTCTTTTTCCAGGAGCCCACCACGTGATTAAATTAAACACTAGTTTTCTCTCTCTCTCTCTCTCTCTCTCTCTCTCTCTCTCTCTCTTTCGCCTACGAAAATGTAACCTTAAAGGAAACTGCGCTGAAAACATATTCGTACATGCACGTACGTACGAAATTTTCCCAATCTACATAAACATACGAAACTTTTCCAAAACAGCAACAAGAACTTTTCTCTTTAGAAATACTCTGATCAAGTTTTAGCACACATCTTTACAAAACAAAATTGTAATATTTTTGTATATGAAAAATATATATTTGTTGTTCCAAACATATCCTTTTTGTCGTAACTGAATATCGTTACGATTTGATTTTTTTTATTTAAATTTGTTTGTGGATGTAGCATGTTTTATTTTCAGCAAAACATTTAAAGCATTCAGACAACCTTCTTAGATCCACTACAAATGGGCCGTGATCGTGACTAACTAGGACTAGGATAGTTAGCGAAGACCAGTCTTTTCTCCACTTCCCCTTTGACCGTGTGCCAAAATTATTGCATTTTATACAATAATAAATATATTTTTTACTTTGCATTTCAGCGGAAACATTTAAAAATGTGATCTCTCGCGGAGATTTGCGTTTTGCCCACTTGCGGGAAATCGCCATGAAACACACACACACACACACACACACACACAATGCACATATGTACGAACATTCATAAAAAATGTAAATTGTAAAAAGTTTGTAAACTCTTTACAATTTATATTCGCGCACAAACACAAACGTTATTGTCTTTGTCCATGGTAAAATTTGTTGTTTAATACATATACTTTTTTGCACACGTCGGTGTTGTTTCTTTTCTTAGCCAGATCATTTTTCTTTGCGATGGCGTAATGAGTTTTTTTTTGTCGTCATAGGAGTTTCCATACTTGCGGCATTGTGCCACATCTAAGCTACACTTAGCAAATCCCTAAGCAATACCATTTTCAATATTCTTCTGGATTGGGCTTAATTCAGAAGAATGTTGTATTATCCGCAAATTTGGTCAGGGTTCAAGACCAGCACGGAAGATAGTGTCATGAAGTGCGCGTGTAGAAAGTGACGTCTCTGTTTCTTCACACACAATTATATTTAATTAGAAACATCTTAAAATCTTAAAACAGTACTTATTAGTAGAAACATAGTACAGTATATCAGAAATATAGTATTTATATGAAAACATCTTAAAATAGTACTTAGAAACATCTTAGAATCCTTACTCATATATTGAAAACATCTCAAAATCTTAAAATAGCACTTACATCTTAGAATCTTTACTCATATATTGAAAACATCTCAAAATCTTAAAATAGCACTTACATTTTAGAATCTTTACTCATATATTGAAAACATCTCAAAATCTTAAAATAGTACTTATTTCATTGCTGTGTAAACAAAAAGAAAGAAATGAAGAAATGTTATATTTTGTTGTTTCTGTCGTGTTTAAATTAATATTTCTGGGTATTATTAATTTATTAATGTTTTTATTTTCTTTTTGTGACGTGCATATTTTTTTGAAAATGAAATTTTTTTTTTAATCAGGACTTGTTGAATATTTGTCGCCTGTTAATGGGTGGGGACAGGAAAAAGTGAAAGCAAATCTAATTTACTTTTAATTTCATTTTTATTTCAGCGGAAGTGTAATGTTTGTTTCATTTTGGAAGGCGAGTGCTTGGAAGTTGCTCTATTTTTTAAAATCACTTTTCTTGCAATCATGTGAGTTCACTTTCAAAATATTCAATTTTATTTTTTTATCTTTCGATAGCTGTTGAAATTTCATTGTTATAGTTTATTTTTTCCTTTTCATTCCATTTGATATTTACAAAAAAAAATGAAAGCATGCATGAAAAGTGAGTCACAATGTAACAAAAATTTTAATAACTTTTCTGACTTGATATTTCCGTGACTCATTTTACTTGGTATGTAAACATAATGCTGATTAATATTATTTTCTGGTTTGGTATCTATGACATTATTACTTAAAAATAAAATCAAAGACGAATGAAATTGAAAAGTTACCAGTTTTTATATCAACTCTTTATGATAGCCACTGCTTTCTGTTTCTTAAATAACGATATCAATTTTTAGTAGAAATGTCATGATTTTTTTTATTTGAATTTTTCTGAAAATAAGTTTTATATAATTATCTTAATTTTTATTTAGCTAAAAAAATATTGATAGTTTATTAAAATTAAAATAGTTTACTCGGGTATTCGTAGAAAAATTTTATAATGAGGCCAACAATTGTCTTTTTAAAAAGACTGAAGAAAAGTGAAAAAATGTTGATTGAATCAGATTTACAATGTTCCTTATCCAGGTACTCTACCTGAATAATAGACGAGTGACCCACCCATGAAAAAATAAGGAAAACATTTTTGCTTTCTTTCTTTCTTTTTTTTTTTTTTTTTTAAAACAATTACATTTGCTTTGCAGATCTTTAAGACCTATCTTAATCGATAATAAATCAATATTTTTCGAATTTGACAACTGTTTTTCGGCTTATGGATGATGTTGTCTATGCTAATTTAACAAATTATTATTTTTTTAATTTCCAATTTTTTAAATAAGGAGACCAGTCACTAAGTTGTGTTTGGTTAATTAATTTTTTTTCAGTATAAGCATCAAAAGCCCACGGTAATGAAGATGTTCCATATGGTGTGAAATTGCCTGATTATTTTGATTTTTGAAAATGACAAAAGTTTGCGCTCGATTACCGTTTATTTTATTTATTTATCAACAATATAAGTTCGATCTTTTTCGCGTTGTCCGACTGCCATTACTAGCGTTGTTTACATACGTTTGCCTCGAGTCATAATGCGCGGAAGCTTACTTAACGGCCTTTTTACTGCTTTTCGTATCTTCTTCTTACTCGTCTTGCTTGATTGTTAATGTTACGCAGTTCTTAATGTTCGGCGTGGTGTAATGGTTAGCAAGCTTGTCTCGCTAACAGTTACGACAGAATAGTGAATTCGATCCTCACTGTGTGCCCTATATATTCGGCCTAGTGCCACATCTAAGCTTAGAAAATAATATAAGCTTTGATTTTGTTTTTCAACGAAGCAGCGATAAAAACACTTGACTAATTAATTATACAAAGAGAAATTAAAATCCATCTTTCAGTACTGAATATCGTTACTTGATTGATTAATTGTTAATATAATTCAACAACATAAAGAAAATAGAGAGGTACCGACACGGACTTAAAACAAACAAAAAAATGTATCTTTGAAGTTGAATTTTGATTTTATTTGAAATAAACTAAGCTAATCCGCATAAAAAAAATAAAATCGTTGTGTAAATAAAGTTTTTAGGCGTTTTTGAAACATTGGCACGTTCTTCACTTGTCACTTCACTTATCGAAACGCCATTATCGACGAAATATGGATTGTATTGTAAATAAATTTTTAAAAAAATCTCTTAAAAATCTACTATTTCTACTGGAAATGTATTCTGGTATAAATTAGTAAATACGGAAAAAACTAACACTTACTTTTTACTTAAAATTAAAATATCATGAAAATATAATAACGTTTATCGACGTACGGTAACCTGTGATGTCATAGGTCACCAAACGTATTTTTAACTTTTCATACATGTCATCAAAAGAGCGCTTTTTACTTTCCTTTCCTTTTTTTTTAAATTAAAGAAATATGGAAGACTAGCAGTGCAATAATCAAGAAATTGGTATTTAATTTATGTTCAGAAATAAATTATTTTAAAACTTTAATTGGGCAATTATTTAAGAATTTTTACACTTTTATGAACCTTAATGAATACTTTTATATTTAAGACTACATTAAAAGTGAATTTATAGGTTAATTTGCATTATAATCCCCAAGACCAATTGTAATGAAAATTTCAATTCTGGTGTGAATTTAATATAAAGTTCACACATTACTGTGTAGTGACAATAAGAACAGAAACAGGAAGTTATCTCTTTCATAGATTAAAGTTGATTAAATAAATATATATCGACCAATGAGAAATGAGTGCACTTAAAATAATCACCAAGTTAATTTCAACTTTGCTAGTAGTAAAAACAAATCCCTGTCTAAAACAATACAACCTTCACCAGCATCTCCAGGGAATTGTACAGGAGATGGATCATTATAATTGGTTTTGTGGGGATTATAATGCAAATTAACCAATTTAGAAACTATAGTGTAAAATTATACATTTGAGTTTAATTTATTGCTTTTATTTTTTATAATTTTCTTACCTGTTTGACGTCAAAATATTTATTTGCATTCAATAAGATATTTTTTAATTATTCTGAATTATACTATTTTTCCTGTATGGAAGAGCACTCAAAACAGTAATACAGAATTCTTTCCTTCTTGTACATTCAAACAAAAAATAACCTAACAGTTGCTAAAAGGCAACAATAAAATTCCTTTTAAAAAGTTCACACTCTTAAATGGCATTAAAATTTACATTTTTCTTTTAACCTTCAAACATGACTATTTAATAAAAATATCTTGTAACAAACAGCAATGGGATGAATTTCAAAATCACACAGAAATTACAAGAAATTTTTTAAAATAAATATACTACACTTTGATCTCAGCCTGAAGGACAAGATTTGGTGTTTATATAATCAGTGTCCATTGATCCTTAAAAGGGCAGTGATTGACCATTTTTGTGTCCTCACTTTATTATATACATAGTTAATTTTCAGATTAAATATTTCCAGTTGTGTTACTATAAGGTCACAGAAACTGATCAGTTTTCAGTGCCTCTTCTTAGAGGCATTTTTAAGGCAATAAAGCTACTAAGATGCAAGGGATTACTAATTATGAGAGAATATGAGAAAAGAAAACACTATTAAGGAGAGAGATCAATGAGAGAACAGGAATTAAAATGACACAAGTGAGAAGTGCAATAGAAGTAACTGTTAGAATAGAACTTATAGTTAAATTTCAGCTGTAAAATGAAGAAACATTGCTGCCAATTTAGTACTGTGCTTAAATTCATGAAGTACAGATATCATAGAAGAAAGTTCATCTGAACAATTACCATGGAAATATTTATAGGAAAGGCATATGGTAGCTATGTTATAGCAGTGGGAAAGGGAGTGAAGCAGAGATGCCATGTCTGGGCCAATGATATTGCTGATTCTTCTTTGGATTTTATCAAGAGTTTCCAAATACAAAGCAGAAGCATCTGCCTTATTTTGAATGTATAAAATTCCTGCTTCCATGAGAACTAGAAAAAATAATTTATTATGACATAAAATGTGATTGTCAACTCATGTACCATGTCACACAAGTGAAAGGATTGTAGATGATATTCTAAAAAACATCAGGCTCTAGTATCTCATTAAATTTTAAATTAGGATAAATAGAAAAAATTTAATTATTATCCTTTCATTATAAATTATAATAAATTGTTTTGTAAATCATAATTGTTTAAATAAATCATAAAAAGTATACTCTTTTCTTTTATTCTTTTTTGATTAACATAATGTGTGGTGTGAAAGTTTATTTATAGCTACAAGTATTGCCTTTAAGTGTTTAAAATAAAAAGGTTGAAAAGCATTGATTTAAGAACTAATAGAGATAATAGGTTTCATAGAAATTGTTGCTTATAGGAAATTAACATTGATTATTTTTATAAGTATAGTTATATCAGCTACCAGCTGGTATCTAACCAAAGACTTATGTGCAAAGTGTTACAGGAATCACTTTGTAAATTATTTGTCTTGGCAAAGATGTTCAGCTTAATGGAGTGGACCTCTCAAGAACCAAGTCAAACAATCCTGACAAAGGTCACTTAGTTCCTGATGAATAATTTTCTTAGACAAAGATGAAAAGGCAAAGAACACAGTCCT